>CAJQZJ010032076.1:4057139-4081522 GCA_907164525.1 Lophiomys imhausi | reverse complement strand
TGGGTGTAGTTATCTTCTCTGTGTTGGAATTTTCCTTCTAGGATCTTCTGTAGGGCTGGGTTTGTGAGGAGATATTGTTTGAATTTGATTTTGTCATGGAATATCTTGTTTTCTCCTTCTATGTTGATAGAGAGTTTTGCTGGGTATAGTAGTCTGGCTGGGCACCTCTGTTCTCTCAGGGCTTGTAGGACATCCGTCCAGGCCCTTCTAGCTTTTAAAGTTTCTGAGGAGAAGTCAGGTGTGATTCTGATGGGTCTGCCATTGTATGTGACTTGGCCTTTTTCTCTTACAGCTTTTAATATCCTTTCTTTGTTCTCTACATTTGGAATTTCTATTATTATGTGGCCAGAGGAGTTTTTTTTCTGATCTAATCTGTTTGGTGTTCTGTAAGCCTCTAGGATTTTTACTGGCATCTCTTTCTTTAAGTTTGGGAAGTTTTCTTCTATGATTTTGTTGAAGATATTTCCTGGACCATGGAGTCGGGAGTCTTCTCTTTCCTCTGTGCCTATAATTCTTAGGTTCCGTCTTCTCATTGAGTCCTTGATTTCTTGGATGTTGTGGGTGAGAGATTTTTTAGCCTTCTCATTTTCTTTGGATGTTGTACTGATTTCTTCCATCGAATCTTCCATGCCTGAGATCCTGTCTTCCATCTCTTGCATCCTATTTTTCATACTCACATCCATAGTTCCTGTTCTCTTCTCTTGATTCTCCATTTCTTCTTTTAACTCTGACTGTGTTTTCTTTATTGTTTCCACTTCTATTTTCATGTCTTGAATGGTAGTGTTCGTTTTGTACATTTTCTTCTCCAGTTTGCTTGTTTTTGTCTGGAGATCTTTCATTGCTTTATCCTTTTCCTGTTCAAGCTGGGTCACCTTGGCTTGGAGCTCTTTAATGATGTTATTCGTTGTTTTGACTTGTAGAATTGTGGCCTCTTTGAATTCCTTCATAGTTTTAAGTTCTTCTTGAAGGGACTTTATCACTTTCCGTAATGTAGAATTCTCATCGTTTTCATGTGTTTCAGTTGTGGTGAGGTGGTTCGGGCTGGACGGAATAGCATTGCTTTCTTTTGTTGGAGACATTTTGCTCTGTTTTTTTTTTTTTTTTTGTCTCTGGCCTCTGGCCATGAGGAAATTTTTTTTTTTTTTGCTGTCTTCTGGACTTGGGTCCAAAGGGGGCACTGTGGTGTAGGAGTTGCCTTACTCCACCCCTATAAGGAGAGTCATTCAGTCCCACCTCCCAGGTGGGGACCTAATTAATTCAGGTGGTGGAGCTGTGCACAAGTAAGCTCTGATTACCCACCGGAAGGGCCCTTACTAGTACAAAAGTTCGATATAGGACAGTTTCAAATATCTCACAGTTTGCCCAGGGTTGGTTCCTGTAGGGGGTAAATCTGCAGTTTAGCTCCAATAGCCTTACCGCTCCGAGGCTTGGAAGCTGGCCTGTGACATCACAGACTGGGATCTGAAGGCGCTTTGCAGTGGAGCTACTTCACTTCCAAGGGTTGCAACCTTTCCCAGATAATTGGATAGTCTGTGTGAGACCTGGGAGTGCCCAGCAGAATGGGGATTATCTCTGCGTGGTTTCTGAATCTGCTGGCTGGGTATTAGGTTGGAACTTACCGGGTATTTCTCCTTTTGGGGGGATGGGTTATCCTGATTCCCGGGTCCAGAGGCTTCCTAGCGTGTCCGAGAGTTGGAAGGGGCATCCTGCCCAGGCATGTTCCGTGGTCCCTGTGTAGCTGGGTGAGATTTGGAAGGGGTCGTGCCCTTTGTACAGTGTCCTGCAACACATGCCGCCTTGTGACTGTTGACCCCGAAATCAAAATACGTCCGTGCCGGCCGCTGCCATCTTGGATCCCCCCGAGTTAGGATATTTTCTAAGTGAACTTCTTGAACAAAGAGTCTCACCACGCTAATTTAACAGTGTTATTTCAATGGAAATACAGAACAACTTCTCATAGAGAGCCACACGCCATCCACATGCATGCACGGAGACAGCCATACAGTGTCCTCATTAACAGAGACCCTAGAACCAAACAATAGAATCTACTTCCCATTGCATTCCTCTACCTTCATGGCCAGGCAAGGGATACAGGTTCCTAAAGCCAACAGACATGAGGAGCTCTGCTCCCGCACTTAACATTCATTCCCCATGGGGTCTCATTACAATCCTTCCTGCCGCCTCATTTCCTAACTCACAGACAGACAGCCTGAATGCTTAGGAGTGGGATTCCAATCATCCCACTTCTCAGGCACTCAGCTACACTTGCAACACACCAGCTGTTTCTGAGAACACATTCTTAATATAGGAACAGCAAGACATTCTGCTGTCACTGTCCTAGGCCATGCCGGAGCTCTGTCACGGTGGGTGTAGCGTATTGAAGAACAAAAATCAAGGCTGGTTCTTCAGAGAGCTTGCTCGGGATCTCTTTCTGAGAGTCCCAGCCAATGTTGGTTCATTCTGGTCATGAGATTTAGGCTTGTAGGTGCTTTGGAGGATAAGGTGAAGTCAGATGGGATCCAGCCACAATTCCCAAACAGTTCACAGGGTTGAAAAATTGTGAGTGCAGAATCACAGGTGACTGGACAGTGTTTCCAGACACTCGCTATACAGTGGCTATTTCAAATACCTCTGTTATGAAAAGCAAATTAAAGTGGATTATTTTGACCTAGAAATAGAGATCACCATTTCTACTTAGTTGGGATGCACCATTCATCACAAGGATTGCTTGACATTTGTTGACTATTCACTTGGGGAGATGTGGTGTTTAATAGTCTGGACTTGGAGCCAGGCTGTCTTAGATGACTGGACCCCGGGACCTGCCTCCTCCTGCCTATGGAAACTTAAATAAGTTCCATGCCCTCTCAGTCCCAAATGCTCTTTTCTCTCTAAAGGAAAAAAAAAATCATGCAAAATGCTGAGCACATTGTTTGGGCTATAATACTCCCACTGTAAATGTAAGTCCTTATTATTCACTACTGCAATTTTGCAATACTTTAGACCATTTAAAGTATTTATTTATGGCGTATATGAAAATAGGAGCTTTTCTCCTCAATATTAGTAATGTTCTGAGCTGAGCTGAATGGAGACAAAAGCACATATAATCATACTTTGAGGGTACTTTACATTGCAATTTAAATCATATTTACTTTCGTGGAGTGCATACTTTGTGTTAGTGTTTGGCAACTGGCATGTCCTTCTTGGGCCTTTCTCCAAATGGGTGATCCTGTCTGCCTTCTTTGGCAAGATGAACCTCTTCAACAAAATAAAGATTTGGTGACATGGAAGAAAGGGTGACTAGCAACAAAATAAGGTAGTGGTGTCTATGGGGGGGGGGTGTGCTGATGTTTATTAAAATACAAAGTTATTGATTTGTCTTAACAATTAAATCTGTTGATTTCCTTTGCTTTTAAATGACCTCCATCCCTGCCCCACTATGAGATATTTACTATAACAAATATTTTGTTAAAGTTCTTTTTCTATTTGGTTAAAATATTAAGCAGATGCCCCTGCTAATGTTAGGATGAACTAAAATTGAAATTTTTTTGGTTAAACACTTACCAAGGTTGTGAATAAAGTTCAGCTATGGTCATTTGCTCCATTCTGCTAAAACTTAAAAACAGAAGAAACTAGACACTATACATCACAGAGGTATTGTCTCTAAATATTTCCTATCTTCAGTTCAATACACACACATACATGCACACACACCATATACTCATATGCACACACACAAACACATATACTCACACACATGCACACAAATATACCACATACATACACACACTCACAAACACACATGTACACACACCACACACTCATATACATACTCACACACACATACCACACTCTTACATACATTAATACACACATGCATATACACTCATACACCCACATTCACATACATATGCACACACTCACACATACGTGCACACCCACACATACATGCATACACATACCATATCCATACACACACTCACATATACACCTGCACATTCACATATACACACCACACACTCATACACACTGACATACACACACACATACATACCCCACACTCTGTGTTCCCTCTCTGGATCTGGACCAGCCTACTTCCAATATCTGGGTCTGAAAATCTGGGAAAAGTTGATATGGACTTCAAAAGACCAGGTTTCATAGGGCTTAGCATAGTGGTCCCCTCTGAAAATAAATCCGAATTTAGGTCCCTTACAAAGAAGCAAATGGCCAAGTGAGAGCGTCCAGATACAATTGCTGCTTCGTTCAAGATCTCAAGAGCATTTCAAAGAGAGAATATATCAAAATTACAATTGATGTTTAGAGATGTTCAGATCAACTCCCAGTATGCATCTGGCCCCTTGGAAAAAGAGTGAAGAATTGTTTTCTCCTGTTTCATACACTCTAGCATAGTGCTCTAGTACTTACAAAGTTCCTTTATGGTATTCACATCATCATTCATAAAATTTTTTTGTTTATCTACTTGCTTTCCAGACTATTGTCTTTCCTTATGAGAATGAAAACACAAAGCAGGAAACTTTTCATCTTATTTGCCACCTGCCACCATCCCTATCCCCAGAATCTATGTTGGAGCCTAATACATTTTAGGCAGACAATGAATATTTTCAACTGAATGAATATGTATTTAGCAACTTACCCAACTAACCTCAGGGGTTTTGTTTTTATGGCCAAATGCAGCTTAAGAATAGAACAGAACTGAAAATTTTGTATTTAAATATATTTTTAATACAACATTAGAAATCATGCCCTTTATAACGTACAACTAATTTCCCCAAATTAAAAACATGTTATGTAATCTAGATGCTCTAAACTCCGGAGGCCAAATAGAGATGTGTTAATGAGGACATGCAAAACCAAATGCTAAATCATATAAACCCTGAATCTCATTTCTCATTCATGTCAGTTCCAATGCACGTTGGAAGGTGCATGTTATGAGTAGGAAAGTGGAGACGGGGATAGAAGTGGCTCCGTGTGCTCCCATTCAGGGACCAGGCTCATCACATTCTATGGTCTGTATCCTCCAGTGTCACTTTCTCTTCTACCCATCAGTGGAAGAGGAGGGTGAGCATGTACCAGGACCTCAGGAGACCAGACCCAGATGCTGGCCAGAGGATGACCACAAGCCACTGTAAGGGAACCTGGGCTTCTAAAAGGCACAGGATTTTGGGCTTGCTAGTGCACTAAACAGCATTTCTGTTGTTTATCATGGTATTTGGTCTTTGGAACTCCTTAAGGTAATACTTTCCTTTTTTGGTTATTGAGAACTCTACTTAAAATAAATCACATTAAAATTTAAAATGCCATTGGTTATATTCCCTTCATGATCATACTGAATCATGTATCATGATAAATCTGGTGCCAATTAAAACTGTATCTCTCAAGATTGTAACTGAACATCCCAAAAACATTGACACTGGGTTGATACAGAGTGATGGCTTTTTTTTTTTAAACAAATATATTGTCACCCTTAAGATATTACCAGAACTTATCAGACTCTAAAATTACCCCTGCTCACTGCAGCAGGATGAGTATTGACGGTACAGCTCATCACATTATCACTGGGCTTTGAGGCCTCTGCCTCCCAAGGTAAAGAAATGGTCACTGTTAACAAACCAAACCACATTTAACTATGAGTGGGTATGTTCCGTCCAGAGACTCAGCACACCTTGACTCCATTCACCCACACTCCAGCTGCTCCGAGCAGCTCCTGATGTAAGCCAATATTGCCCCTGAAACCCTCCAGACAGTAAACAATGCAAGATGAGGGCATGGAAGCAAATCAGCATCCCAGGGTTTTGACCACCCTCAGGGAAGCAGGAGCAGCGCAGACATGTCAGGAATAGTGAACTGAACTCAGACTTGAATCTGGAGAACAAGAGCAGGGCACTGTGGGGAAGAACTATGATGCGTAGGATCCCGAAGTTCAAGAGCCTGTGCTGGAGGCAAGCTGTATAAACCTGGCTCAACATTTCAAATGCTCATCAGCTTCCATTTCAGAAGGTAATTTTTGTTGTGGGTTTTTCCCCTGCTAGGCAGATTCTGGGCTTGAATTGCAGTACCCAGACCTTCAGGGAAGCTGAATTTTTACAGGAAAATGATCAGAATTGCTACCTTGCAGGCAGAGGCCCAATGCTACCTTCTCATCCTGGGTATAGAATTCAGATTAATGCCGACTCTGTCCTTAACGAAGATGCACCAGAATTCAAGAGAAAGTGACCAAGAAAAGAGGTGAGCACGTTGATAAAGCTGGCATATATGCGATAGCAACTTCACCTCCACCCCAGCCAGACTGTCCACTGTTTCCATTCCCATAGTTTGTGTGCCTCACCTGAACTCTGCCTTGCCTGTGGACTGGGCCATAGCTGCCAACCTGTGGTCACCAGAGCTGCCTATAAGCCAAACATGGATGGTACTACCTCTCCCAGTCTCTAAGAACCCCAGAATGTCATGTACCCATGCATGGTTGGCAGAGCACTCCAGGACAGGTGCAGCTTCCTGTGTTTGCTGTGTGCTGCAGTACAGAGAGTCTGCCGTTATTGGGATAGCCAAACCTCCACAGCCCCTGACACTCTTTGCTCCTCCAGGAGACAGTAATACATTACAGGTGTTATAACTTTTCCTCAGAATCAGACTGCCTGGGGAACTGTAAATCTAAATCATGGATGCCCTCAGGAAACCTGTGGGCCTGTAAACACAGAGAAATGAGTGAGATGAAAGCTTCTGAGGGAGAAAATGAATTTCAGGCTTCCCACTGAAGTCTATTTCATTTTTACAGTCTGGTCACCCCCCTGTGGCAGGGGCAGCGCCTGGGAGGGACAGGCTGTCTCCTGACTGACAGCCAACAAGTGAAGCTCTTCATGGAAGCCTTAGCTCTGAGACCTCATTGAGGGACAAGGTTTTAACTGTCCCCAGCTGCCTACACCACGGAGCCTCAAGAGGTTTTCGCTGTGTGGTAGGGCCTGCCCAGACAGGGATTTATAATGAAGACCGTTCTTAAAGGCAAAGGGAGAGTGGAATATTCAGGTGAACGGATAGGTGTGAGAGGGGGCAGAGAAAGAGAGGGGAGGAATATAAGGAGAAGAGAAATAAGGAAAACAAATGGAAGAGAAGGTGCCATCTTGAGGCTTCACGGCTGTGTTGTGAATCTCAGGCCCCTACAAGGCATGGCCGTCAGCTAGAGCAAGAGATGCCCCAGCATTGTGACCACTGCGTCCTGGACCCAGAGAGGCATAGAACAATAGCAAGGCAGCCATTAAGTAGTACCAGAGGATGTTTAAGATTACAATCTGAACGGCTCAATAACTAAACCAAATTTCTTCGGTGATAAATGGGATCATTTGAAAGCTGTCATCATGAGAATGATGTCATTTCCCTCTGAGGACGACATTGGAGCTAACTTTGCTCTGACTTTTACTACTGTTAGTTTTTTTTTTAAACTTAAAAACAGCCATGTTGCCTTTTGTAACATGGAGTATTGATTGATTAAATGGCTAACTCAAGTCAATATGAAAGAGATTTGGTCAGTGTCAACTCCCCTACTCAGGGATGAATTGCCAAATGCTAATAAGCATGACCTGAGTCACTTCTGCTCCCACAGAGCCTATAATGGGATCTGAAAGCAATTTTCAAATTCTTAGTTCACCCGCCCCCCCAACTCACATTTTACATATTCTGACAATGAGAGCAAAACTGCAAAGGCCTTAGGTTTTGTTTATCTGTTTAAAATCACCTAGACAAGCTCATAGTGTAAATAATATTTTAAAGCATTGGAAATTGTGCCTTGATATTTCAGCATCCAGACTGTTACTGTAGAGGTGGGAGAGTATAAACGATAGGAGCCTAGATTTGGGAGCCTTCTCCATTACTTGATCTTTGGCAAGCAGATTAACATCTCTGTACTTCAGTTTTATCCTCTCTTAAGGGATATAATAATAGTAGCAACATTCTCAGCTAGAGAAAACATACAGAGTATGTAACAGAGCCTGGTGTTTAGCAAGCCATGAATATTAATCCTATATAGCTAGTGAGTTTTTAAAAAATTTTACATTTCTGTTGAATACCTCTAAGGTATCTAAGTATGACATATGAACTTTTATTTAAGACTTTTTTTCCCCTGCTTAGCCAGCCTGCTAGGACATAGATACACACAGATATCAGCTTTGATATCTCAACTTACATATGATGTCCAGTGTGATTTTAACCAGAAATGTTCTTCCCATTTAGACTATTGGGAGATAATGCCCTCTTTATGACTACTAAGGGGATTCCTGGGGACCTTCCTTCATGACCCCTTCCCATGCCACTGTAGGCAGCCTCCATGGCCACTTCCTTCCTCTGCCACATCTCCGTACTTTCCTGGAATGAACACCCACTGGATACCAGTGCAGCTAATTCTAAAACACCCAACAGGAGAGGGTGTTCCTGGGATGAACCTTTCAGTTCCCAAGGCATTCTATGAAGGATTGGAGGGATGAAGAGACCAAAGGAAGATACTTCGTGTTGTCCAGAAAGATAAAATGACAGACCAGACTCCTTAAGAACCCTACAGAGCACAAGGGCTAGACATCAAGGCCATACCTGATGCCTTCTAGATGACTGAGATGGTTTTGGGTCATACACGCACCCAATAAACGTAACATGATATTGTCATAAGTTATTTAACAAGTGCACTTAAAACCATTTAGTTTTCTCACTACCAACCACATGATCCATGTCACCACTTAGGTGATGCTGTTCACAGACAAGTGAGTAACATCTCATCCTAAGAACTTGGAAAGGTTCGAATGTGGGTGTAACTCCAGACCTGGTTCTGTTCCTATTCATTTTATCAGATGTGGATCAGAACATAGATTACAGCACATGCAAAAGCTAACTTTCAGCGCAGGGAAATAAAAAAAATTTTTTTTTTCTCCTGAGACCATTTGATCAGTAGATTTTAAATTCAACCTGTTTTTCCAGTTTCTCCTATCTGTACACATACAGCTTCTAAAGAAAATAGCATTTATGATGAGAAGGAAAGCCCATAATAATGAGGGCTCACAGTATGGAACATTTACAATGAGCTCATGCTCTGTTCTAGGATTTCCTGTAAACTAAGCATGTTAATCCTCAGGCATTCTTTTTTTTTCCCCCAATAAGTAGATCAAAACAAGAATAGAAACAGCCATAATTTGTCTCTATAATCATGATTTCATTTCATGCCACGTACTTTCAAATACCCTACATACCAACAGAGCGGTAGAACTCTTCCTTAATTGTTTAATTCGCATTTCAGACTGGTTAATTTCTGACAAGAGGAGGGGTTCACAATGAGCTGCAAGAAAAAGACAGCTCTGCAGAGAGCACAAACCTGTCACCTCCAACAAACACTACCTGACTGCGAGGTGTTTTCTTCTTATTCTACAAGTCAAAGCATGAGGAATGCAAAATAAATGCCTCAAACTATCCTGGGCTCCCTTTCCTTTGTCTGCAGGAACTTATATTAATCCCAAGTACATGTTCAAATGAATGAGCAGATATGTCTTCTAGACAGGGGCCAAAACACATCATGTCTGCACAGTGTTCTTCTGTCTTCTTGTTTCTCTCTTGTCATTTATTGTCTTCTCTGGCTTTCTCTTTTCCTCATTTTTGGTTCAATGAAACAAAATTCTCCTTATATATCCGGTATGGAAATACATACAAGGGAGGGCTTTGCAAAGAACATTACTCATCCACATTGAGAGGAAGAATGAGGGGTGAGGTTGGGCCCTTATATGAGTGTCTGGAACTCGGGTCAGAATTAGAAAAAGCTTCATTCCAGAAAAGACTGTTTTCTTTCCAAACCTATTTTGTGGTCCACTCTGAAAAGCACAAGCCATCAGGTTATGCTTTCTTGTAAAGCGCGTGCACACAGCAAAGCGTGTAATTAAGGAATACAAACAGCCCTCTTTAAGCCTTCTCAAGGTAGCTTCTCTGCCCAGAGCCAGTAGCAATTTTCTCTGAAGACTCTGAGAAGGGAAGTTTCTGAGTAATACTAAAAAACGAGTTCTCATGACTGCCTGTCTTATTTTGAATCGTTCTTTTTGTGGAGAGAAGTTCACTCTTTAAGCCTGGCAGATTCTCACAATGCACTTCAAAGCTTTGACCCTGGATACTTTGATTTAATACTGTATCCTCAGTCGGAGTCACCCACAGGACCTTCTAGAATGTGCTTCAACAGGATGCTCTAGAGTATGTGGAAGGAAGCAGGTGGGGGAGGGGTAGACTTTGCTGTTTCTTTTAAGGACTGCAAAGAGCTGTAACAAAAAAAATGTCAAAGACTGGAGTAATGAAAAAGTCAAAAATACTGTGGTAAGCTTGGCTTATCCCCCAATACAGGACCTAAAGCTCTCCAGTCCACAACACAAATTTTTTCGCTGAGATAGAGTCCCAATCAGTCCCTCCCAATGTCTGAACTCCTCCAGCTTTAGAGAACACGGTCCTGATGAAAAACTTACTGGCAGGAGTTTCGGTCTGTCAGGTCAAAAGCAATATTTCTTGTTTCTTGTTGAAAAAAAAAAAAGATCTTTCTTTAACACTATTAAAGTCTGATAGGAAGAGTGTGTGTTTTTTAAAATGTGTCTCTCCCTTTAGAGAATTCCAGACACTAATGGCTTTGAAGTAATTCTTGCACACTTTAGAATAAATGACATCCTTAAGAAACGTCTGACTTGCTGTTTACATGTATTCATATTCCCATGCTTCCTGTCTAGTTTGTCAACCCTCAAATACGCCTTTAAGAAGAATGCTTTAAAAAGAGAAAAATTACAGTACTAAGAAATGTAAAAATGACATGGAGAGGCCCCCATTTCGCCTTTACATATGCATACCCATTGAAACTAATGGAATTTATCTTTATAGAAGTGACTTTTTTTTTTTAACATGGTTCCAATTGACAAACTCTCTGAAATTTAAGTTGGGATTCTTAGCCTGGTGAGTCCATCTCAAAAATGTTAAGAGCTCTCCTAATTAACAGTGTGCTGCAAATCATGCTATGGAATCAATGGGCCACAAGGTTTCCTGGGTGCTGGGGCCTCTGAAGGTGGGAGATCCTGTGTATTTTTGGGAAGACTTTCAGTGTTTTGTGTCTAATTTTCTTTGCTCTGACTTGTCAGTCATGATTAGTAGAGTCCAGACTGAGACCAGGCAGCTTCAACCTCCACACATTGAAGGATCAGAGAGTCAAGAGACTGAGTGGGGGCTTCGTAGACTTTGAAACAGCAGCAAGGGCAAAAAGACAGGGGGCGCTGTTGACTTTGGCTCAATTGCAAAATAATGCTTCCAAGGATTTTTCCCTAGGTAGGTTGACTGTGGCATTTTGTGAGTCTAAGAGTACCTGTTTTGTCTCCTTGCCAATCCCCCATCACTGCTACCAGTCTTTACTTTAGTCTGTTTGTCTTTCTCTGAGCCCCGCTCAAGCAGATGCTAAGCCCCTATAACTAGCTGTTATAAACAGCCACAACAAAGTAGGAATCAAAACACAATAGAAGTTTATCCCCTTCCAGTCGTGAGGGGGTTAGGGGTTCGAAACCAAGTTTTTTCAGCAAAAATCTGAACGGCAGCTACCTGAAACAGGGCAGAAGCAATGTCTCTTATAGTTCTTACTGGCTCCAGGCATTCCTTGATTTTTGGCCATTTTATTCTAACCTTTGGCTCCAAAGTCACGTGACCTCTTCTTCTTTGGGTGTCTCTGTCTTTTCTTCTTCCCCTGATGAGGATCCTTGTCTATAGATGTACAGCCCGCTTGGATAATCCTGCAGGAACTCCTCTCAGCATTGCTAGCTTAATTATACATGCAAAGACACCGTCTCTAAATGAGATCAAATCCACAAATAAAGATGACAGTCACAGGGTCCAGGTGTTGGGTTTATACCTCAGGTATTCATCCTGCCACACTGACCCTTAACCCTTCCAGCTTCTTACATGGTGCCTGGACTGTGGTAGTGATGATCCATATGCATTTTCGAAAGGAAGAACAAGTGCTCCTGGTCCCCTATGCAGACAGCATCCTTCCTCCTTAGCTGCCTTAGCAAAGCTCACCACTAGCCTGGTGGTCCTAGGTAGAATTCCTGCTCCCCATCCATCACCAAGCTTTACTGTAAGCCAGGCCCATACGTCCATACATCGTCTGCTCAACCCATTATTAGGTCTGGGAAGAATCTTAGACATAACTGTGGTGATGAAAGCTCCCAGAATCCTGTATTTCAAAGTTCAGTTCAACAAATAGAGATGTGTCAACGTTGTGTTTGCCCACACATTTTTAGTTCCTGTTTCCAAGTAGTAAGAATACTAAAATAAAAAAGGACTTTCTCTTGCAGGAGGGAGTTCACAGTCTTACAGAAGCTTTGCGTATACGGCCTGGAACAAGCTGTGTTATGCTTTGGCGTAAATCTACCTATGCATGGCCAGACCAAGTACTCCCTCCCACAGACAACAGAACATGGCAGTGAGGTGAGAGTATCTCCCTTTGTGTGTGTACACACATGTAAGTGCGTGGGCTTGCACATATACACGTGTGTGCAGGCCAAAGATCACCTTTACATGCCTTCCTTGGTCATTCTCCACCTTAGTTTTGAGACAGTTTCTTGCTGAGCCTGGAACTTGTCAATTCAGGTAAGCATGCTGGCTAATGAGCTTCAGGATCTGTCTCTACCTCTTTCCAATTCTGGGGTTATAGATACATACCAACCTGCCTTGCCTTTCCGTGGTTTCTGGGGAATCTAAATTGAAGTCCCCATGTTTACGGGCAGGCACTTTATTGATTGAATCATCTTCTCAGGCCCTGTAAAATGACTTATTTATTACAATTTTAATTTTCAAAAAAATCATATAATGTAGTTTGATCATATTCTTTTCTCTCCCTCAAATCTTCCCAGATTCTTCCTATGCACTGCTTACCTAACTTCATGTTCTCTTGCAAAAGAAAATAACAAAAAACCCCACAACAGTCTATATATGCTTTTTTTTTTTGGGGGGGGGGTTGGTGCTTCAGTCTCTGTAAGCCTCCAGGGGCCTAGGTTGGTTGGTTCCGTTGGTCTTTATGTGGAATTCTTGTTCCCTCCAGATCCCTCTATTCTTCCTCCCTTTCTTCTACAAGGCTTCCAGAGTTCCAACAAATGTTTGGCTGTGTGTCGCAGCATCTGTTTCAATCCACTGCTGAATGGGGTCTCTATTAGAATAGTTATGCTAGGTTCCTGTCTCCTTGGGTCTGTGGGTTGTAGGATCATTATCCTGTACTATATGGCTAATATTCACTTATAAGTGAGTACATACCATGTGTATCTTTCTGGGTCTGGGTTACCTCACTCAGGATGAGCTTTTCTAGTTCCATCCATTTGGTTGCAAACTATATGACTGGACCTAGGGCCCCTACACATATATAGTTGATAGGCAGCTTGGTCTTCATGCAGATCCCTTTGCAAATGATTGGGCAGGGGTGCTATCTCTTACACGAACTCTGTTGCCTGTTCATGGAACACCTTACCCTAGTTGGGCTGCCTTGTGGGGCCTCAGTGGAAGAAGACATGTCGCGCCCTCATATGACTTGATGAACTGAGGTGAGTTGATATGGAAGGCTGCTCCCCTCATCCGAGGAGAAGGAGAGAAGAGAGGGGGAAGAGGGTGGGAGGGTGGGACCAGGTGAGGAGGGTGGGGGGTGTGATTGGGATGTAACTTGAATACATAAATAATAAATAAATTATTAATAATAAAAAGTAAGATAAATAAAACAACAATAACAATAAAATCCCAGAAAACAAAACAAAAACCAGAAAGTCAAAAACACCAAACCATAACAAAAAAAATGTACACAAAAAAAGCATGGAGTGTTTGTGTTAGTCAACTACTCCTAAGTATGAGACCTGCTGTGGAATATAGAAAACTAGCTTTCTTGTTTCTGTCAGGTACCAATTACAGATGGCTTCTTGGTTATAGGTGGGATTTTGTTCCCACTTTCCCTTCTCTGTGCTGGGGTTTTCCAGATTAAATTTGTACAGGCTTTGCACATGCTTTTACAGTCTCTATGTGTTTATAAGAGTTTATAAGTGATCAACCCTATTGAATCTGGAACACACTGTTTCCCTGGAGTCATCTACCACCTCTGGCTCTTATAATATTTCTGCCTCTTTTTCCATACAGCTCCCTGAGACTCCAGTACCAGGTATGAATTATATCTTGAATTGTTGTCCAAAGGAGTCACATAGACAACAGCCCCAGACATTATAGAATATTTCCAATCTTATTGGTCACCTTCTACAACCTGACAGTCAAGCCCTATTGCTAAAGTTACAGTTACTTATGTCATCTAGCATGAAGAAACTGAGCTGGTACCCAACTAGAAGCTTCACCCTACTGACTAGCATTCATTGTGCTGGAAGGTAGCATGTATAGCATAGCACTATACTATACCATACCATGCCATACACCATACCATACACCATACTATACTATACCATACCTACCTACCTACACACACATACACTCATCCAGAAGAGAAAAATAACCATCAATATCACCCAGCTACAAACCCTGAGACCTACAACAGTGACCTATCTGCAAAATATAAGAATTTGAGGTATCATTACTCATCGATAATGATAATCTTAATAACAATACTATATCTAATACTGACACTGGTCATGTATTGGGCATTTTAGGTGTGTCACAATACACAGACAATGTAATTTACTACATAGTATTTTTCAGCAACGTAATAATAACCATAACACAAGCTAGCACTTAAAAAGTTCTCATTGTGGGGAGTCACAACATTAAATGCTTTATGTGGGACATACCTTTAGTTCTCAAAATTGTCCTATGAGGAAAAACTTCCTTTTTACCTTTTGACATATAAACAATGGCTTTGTGAGCATCACTTTGGTGACATTGCAAGTAGCAGGTCTAGAGATGAAATCTAAGCATGTTGGACTCCAACACCTCTATCTTAACAATGACATTCAGTTTGTATCCTTTCTACCCCTTCAAACATGTTCTCTCCATGGATACATCCTTCTCAATATTAAAGAACATCTAAATATCTTCCTTTACCTATACTCCAAGGAGAAAGCTTTTTTCCCCTACAATAAAATCTCAATTTCAATGGTGATTTCAGTACACAAATTATACTGAGGATAAAATCTGAGGTTTCCATCTGTTAAAGTCTTAGAATGGGGCAGTAGAAGAAATCCAAGAGTCACTTTGACAAGTCCTCTGAAATGTGAAATGTATGTGGGACCCCAATTGTCCAGTCTTTGTCCTCTTCTGCTCATCCATCATTCCTCTCCTGTTACTCAGTGCTATGAGGAACAGAACCTAAAAGAAGCTGTGAGTATGAAAAGACAGCCTTCCAAGGTGACTTTAATAACATTAACTCACAAACGTCAACTGTAATGAGACCTACCATTCACTGTACCTTTCTGAACTAGAGCTCAGTCAAGGACTTGATTCGAGAGACATAGCATCCCACGGTTGAGCATATGAGCACTGGACCCAAACTGCATGGGTTTAAATCTTGACTTTGCTATCAGTTGTACAAACTAGATTGAGTTAGTCAGTCTCCTCTGAGCCATTGATGGTTAATATTGATGGATTGGACTGAGGTAAGCCTAGGAGATTAGTGCCTATGAGGAAACTTCCAGAGATGAATAACAGAGAAGGTAGACACAGTTATAGATTGAGTGTGAACTGTTCCCATGTGTTTGAACACTTGGTCCCATGTTGTTGGTGCTGTTTTGGGAAGGAACTTTAGGAGGTAGGGCCTTGGTAGAGGACCTGGGTCAGTCTCTGGGAGGGTCACATTGACTACAATGCTTCCCCATTCAAGCCCTGACTGCCCACATGACGTAACAAGCCATTTCAAGCCTCTTCAGTCATAGCTGCCAGCTCCTCCTGCTATTGTGCCTTCTCCACCATTCTGGTATGTATCAATGAATTACTAACCAGAATTCTCCTTGAAGTTGTTTTGATTCTGTTGTTGGTAGCCTGTCAATGAGAAAATTGACCATTGCATACCCTGGTCATTGACTTCACTATCTGGAGTAAGTGTGAGAATAAAAGAGACGCTGGTCCGCAAAGTCGTGCTCTCTCTTCTAGCTCCCTGGGTGACATGATGAGGTGAACATCCTTGCACACTCACACTTTTCCATCATGACCTTCTTTCTTACCACTCACCAGAAATAGTGGAGCAAACAGACCATAGGCTGAACTCTCTGTCACCATGAGCCAAAATGAGTCCTTTCTCCACTGTATCTCTCAGAGATTTCACATACACACACACACACACACACACACACACACTCACACACACACACACACACACACACATACACACACACACACACACACACACACACAGACACACACCAAATAAATGAAATGAAACCAAAAAATACAAAGCCCCTGGACTAACACAGTGAGTGATAATACTAATAATTAAAGAAGTTACTTTTAGTAAAAATGAAGCATGTAGTTAAACCACTAAAAAGACCACCCAATACAGTAGCTTTCCAACAAACACGAGCTGGTGCCATTCAGTTACTTACTCTGCTTGATTCTTAGAGTACCTGAGTATTATCCATGTTTTCCTAATAACAATAGTCTGACAGAGTGCCTCCCAAAGTCACACAATTATGATGGATACAGAGGTTTCTATTATTCTCACTAGTCACCTGACTCATATTTCATGTCCCTTTTCTTTATGCTGCAGATACTTTATGACAGCCCTCTCCTCTGGGTACTACTTAAGATAACCATAGAGCTATGAGGACATTCATTATCATCATCATCCTTCCCATTCACTTGAAATAGTGGTTAAAGTATACAAATCAATGTGCTGAGAAAAAAATTAGCTACATTAATTAACTAAAGTTGGGCTGGAGAGATGGCTCAGCGGTTAAGAGCACTGGCTGCTCTTCCAGAGGTCATGAGTTCAATTCCCAGCAACCACATGGTGGCTCACAACCATCCATAATGAAATCTGGTGCCCTCTTCTGGCCTGCAGATATACCTGCAGACAGAACACTGTATACACAATAAATAAATCTTAAAAAAAAAATTAACTAAAGTTAATCAAGTCACATTTCAGATGAAATTTTTTAAAAATAGGCTGCATGCTTTCAATTTTGTCCCAGATTTTTGGTACATGATGTTGCCATTTCTTAAAGCAGAGGTGGGGTTTTGAAAAAATATAAGTAGGTAAGGAGTGTTGCACAACACAACTAGGAGAAGAGAAATTCATACTAATACCATAAAGGGGCAAAGGAATTAAAAATAGAAATGAAGTAGAAATTAAAGCAATAACTAAATTCAATGGTTCTAATTCAAATGTCTAAGATTGCCCTGCAGAGGGTTCCAGACACCATTTCCTGGCTCCTACTGCACATCAAGAAAAGTGCTGTGAGGGCATAAAATGCCTTTTTCTAAGAAGACCATTTGGTATTTTCCTCTACAACTCTACACTAAACTGTTGGGCATCATAGGTCATGCATTCCAATTATTAGTGCAGAGGGAGATGCTTTAACTTTCTGTAGTGTTTAAAACAAAGCAAAGTCTTTGGTCTTGAAGGATCTAGCTAGTTCATGAGATACAAAAGATCTGTCAGGGAGGGGTGTACAAGTACCTCAGTGTGTCTACTGCCGAGAACAGTCTCCATCTGGTATCTTTTGGCAAAATGACCTATTGGAGAAAAGAATAGTGTGCTGGCTAGTTTTATGACAACAAAAGCTATGGTCATCTGAGAGAAGGAAACCTCAAATGAGAACATGCCTCTATAAGATACGGTTGCAGGTAAATCTGTAGCAGTATAGAGCATTAGTCATCAGAACCAAAAGGGTATCTAGTAACTGCAGTAAATAGTGCAAAAGAAATGGATTCCATGACTCTGGTTGCTAGGAGTGAGTCTTTTGGAGTCTTAATGTCCTCATTTGTAAAATGGATAATGATTGTGATGCCCATTTCACAGAAGGCTTATGATGGTTAAATGAAGTAGTAACGTAAATAGGCCCTTGAACATTGCTATATAAGAAAATTGTTATTTTAAAATGTATTTTATGTGTATTAATATGTGCTTGTATGAGTTCATGTGCACCACATGTGTGCAACCCTCCCCCAAAAAAGGCATTAGAACTCTTAAAAATGGCCAGAAGCCACTATTTATGTACTTGGTTTCAAATCCATGTTGTTAGCAAGAGGAGCAAGTGCTCTTAACCACTGAGCCATAACTCTAGTCTCAAATTTGATCATTTTTATTTTTATTTGATAATGAGATTAATACCATAATTATTTATGGGTTGGAGAGTGTAAATTTCTGCATGACAAGAAAAATTGCCTAGATGCAGACTAAATATTGGCACCATACATGTATCTTTGAAACAATGACAAATGTATATTTTTAACTTCTAATATTAACATTAGAAAGAAACTACTAAATAATTAGGAAATTATATCTTATAGAAAGTTTCTTGACTTATAATATTTTTGTTTTTATTTTACAAAATATAAGTTATAGGAGCAGGTGCTTAGTAAAATTCAGATAATACAGATGAAATGGAAATAAAACTAAATTGTGTTTTCATTACCAGGATGACCTCATTGACAATATTAGTTACAGTCTATTATTTTTCTGAATATACATCTATTTGAAAAATTATACATGATAAAATGAAGCATGCAGTATACCCTCTCTTAGCCTACATAATAATATGTTGGGCACATCTTTCGGTGATAACATATTTGTGATACCATTTTTAATATGGACATAGTTTTCCTTTATGAGTGTGTAGGGATAACTATTTACCAATAACTTCCTTTAAACAATCTATTTCCAATGGTTTTTATCATAAAAGTGAATATAGTTTGCATAATATTTTCATGCTTTTATAATTTGTCCTTAGGATAAACACTTCCCTGTGAAAATTGTGGGACAATAATTATAATATATAATTCATACATAGATTTTATGGATATATAGATTTTTAAGAGTATTAAGACAGATTGCCAAATTAAACTATAAAATGAACTAATTTACATTCCCACTAGCCTAGTTTTGCTTGAGGTTGCTACTTTATATATTTATCAACAGACTTTAATGCTAAGAAATACTTTATTGCCAGGCAGGGTAGCATATACTTTTAATCCTGACACTTGGGAGGCAGAAGCAGGAATATCTCTGAGTTCCAGGCCTGTTTTTATCTACATAGCAAGCCACAGGCCAGCTAAGGCTACATAGTGAGACCCATCCCCCTCTAAGAACTCGATTAATCTGATTAGTAAATATTGTTATCAAACTACCACCTTTTTTCTGAACCTTCATGACATTTTTAAATGATTTATTAATCTTGGAGTTTTGTATGTGAGTGTTTCACCTGAATGTGTGTACGTGCACCTGTGTGTGAAGTTCCGGAGGCTATAGGAGACCACTGGATCTGGCATTGAAGTTTGACAGTTGTGAGTGGTCAGGTGGCTGCTGGGAACTGAACTCAGTTCTTCTGTAAGAAGAGCAGGTACTCTTAACTTTTAGGTGTCTCTTCAGCTTCCTTTAAGCAATTTTATTAGAGATTAAAGGAAAAATGCCAGAACAGGCAAGCTATAAATCTTAGCTGCTGCCATGAGGTGAAGAGAAGGAACAAAGCCCTGTCATTTGAATCAAGCCAGGGTGCACTCAAACTATCATCTTAGGTAGCATCCTTTGGTCATCAGATAAATTGTTCAATTTCCTTTCACCAGACATTCAAAGAAATGCTTTCTCATTTTAATATGGTTAATATTTTCTTTTCTTTCCTTCTTCATTACTTAGTGTATTTATTTACATCTCAATCACATTTTCTTTTCCATCTTCCCCTCTCAAATCTTCCCTCTCACCTTACCTCTCCCCATTCCCCACTCCTTTTCTTCTCAGAGAACAGGGAGACTTCCCATGGATATCAACATGCCTTGGCATATCAATTTGCAGTAAGAATAGGTGCATCTTCTTCTATTGAGGCTAGATGAGGACACCCAGTTAGAGGAAAGAGATCCAAAGGCAGGAAACAGAGTCAGAGACAGCCCACTGCTATTAAGAGTCCCAGTAAAGACCAAGCTACATGTCTGCTACATATATGTAAGGGGCCTAGGTCCATTCTATAATGCTTTCTGGTTTGTGGTTCAGTCTCCCTGAGCCCCTATATGCCTAGGTTTTTCAATATTGTCAATGTTTTCATGTTCATTAAGAAGGATGTATAGAAACAAGACTGATAGTCTTTAAGGTGGTTCTCAGAGATATTGCCTCCTGGAATTCCCAAGTTTTTACAGTCACCTCCCAGAGTCATGGGTACTAAGTTTCTTCTAAACAGCAATGAACATGGAATGTCAGTTCTAACTTATGTTAGAGATTGTGGCTCCAAGGTTACTGGCCTTCTCCTACTCTCTCAGAGCCCTCAGTCTGAAAAAGTCAGGCATGTCATGTGATGTCTATATCAGATTATGTCTTCCATCAACAGCAATGAAAAAAAAAAAAACAGTATAGCCAAGAATCACACGTGTACAAGCAGATTCTTACCCCAGTTGATCCACGAAGTGACAGAAGTTCCAGCAGATAAGTTGACTGCAGCAGCCTTGTGGGGGACAAGTTGAATACATAGTTGACTCTCAGAATTTATGATATACCAATCACTTTCCATTTGCATTAAGTACTAAGATAATTGTTAATATTATGATCTTTATAATAATACAGAACAGAATTGTCAGAGACTGCACACCTTAAAATACTGTATAAGTTGCAGATATATGTCTTTATATGAACATGAACTCCTCAGAAAATAAATGGATTCTCAGAGGCAAGAAATGACCAGAAGTGGAAACCAGGAAGTACTAAGTAAGCATCGGAGTCTGTTTTGCATCCTGGAGGAATAGGGGCTAGCTTTTAACAGACTGATGCAGAGGAAAGCCTTGGGTCTAAGTTTGGGAAATCTGATGGGAACACTCTCATTACTCATATGTAATCTAAAGGGCTTTATTCTTAGTAATGACTTGGGAAAATTCACTACACATAAGAAAAGAGCAATAAGTCTCTGGCTTGACTTTGGACAAAACAGAGAAAAGAATTAAGATTTAAATATAACATCAAAATCTCTAACCACAATTGCTACTTTCTCCTAGCTGATTATTCTTCAAAGTTCAGCACAGAAGTAAATACATATTATTTCTCAAGAAAATACTTTATGTACATGCCTAAAAAGAGTTTTTGTAAAGCTACAGATAGAAAGTTCCAAGGTATGCGAACTAAAACCACTCTGAGCACAGGATAAAAGAAATCGTCATGATAAAAGTCTGTAAAACAACAACTATCAGATAAAGGGAAAACTGAATAGAGAGACTCAGGTTTAATATTTTATGCTTACAGAAATAAAAGAGCCTATCGGGTATGATGAGAGAGAACTGGACTATCAAAAAATGATCAGGTACTTTTGAAAAGGATCCAGGTAGAACTTTAAAAATTGTGAAAAATACTGATTTCCAGTGAGATATCAAAGAAGAGAACAATGACTAGATGTAGCTGAACAGGGAATACAGAAAGTAGACTTGACGAATTACAGAGGACAGAAACATATGTAAAGTATGGATGAGGAGTCAAGTAGCATGGGTGGAGTTTTATTTTATTTATTTGTTTTTTGTTATTTTAACTTTGATTCTTTTTTTTCTTTATTTTTTATTTCTTCAAGTTACATCTCAGTCGCAATCCCCTCCCTACTCCCCCACCCCAGTCCCATCCTCCTACCCTCTTCCGCCTCAAGCCACCCATTCCCTTTTTTTTTTGTTTTTAAGTTTAAGGTATATCTTTTTCCCCCCAACAGCTCCCCCTTTCAGTCCAACAAATGGCTCTTTCTCTTATAATAATAAATACAATACAAAACAACAGAGGTAATTAGGCCACAATTATGAAAGTTATATGGCTTAGCATACATTCCCAATGTCCAGTCCATATGTATTTGGCACCTGACTTTAATATTCTACTGTCTGGCTCTGCCAAGACAGGGTAGGAAAGTCCTTCATAATTCCTGCTCTACAATCAATGTCTGTCAGAGAAACGGGGCCAAACGACTGAAGATCGATGCTGTAATGTATGGAGAGAAAATGGGAACTGTCCAGGCAGCCACTGGTATGTCATTTCTTAGTTTTGGAAGCTGCGGGCCCTGCACTTCCTATATAATCAGATATATTTATCCCTCTCAGGTCTCTGAGGTGGTTGAAGAATAGATAGCTAGAGTCTCATAGTTAAATTTTGAGTTGTTTAGGAATCAAGAGGGCGTTCTGGATCTAAGAAGATGTTTTTAAATTTGTGATGCAAGTTCGTATGAAAGCTGAGTTAGATATAGAACTTTAAACTCATGGGTGGAGTTTTAAAGACCTTCAAATAAACTGCGTTTCTTGAGAGCGATGGCAGAGAGACTGGAAAGAGGTTTTAGGCAAGGTGATAGGTGAGAATTTTCTATCAATGATGAAATGGGAAGTCCAATGAATCTAGAGCCTGAAAGATAAAACAACACCTTTAGACACCAAGATAAACCAGGGTACCAAGGAAAATAGAGAATGTTATAAAAAGCCAGACAAAACCAAAGAGGTAATAAGAAAAGCATAACTTGATGGCAGATTATATTTGTTTCCAGTTAATGTAACAAATTACCACGAGCAACAACAACAAAAATCCCAAATCTTTGTTTTTTTAAAGTTCTCTCTTTTTTTTTTTCATGGTCAAACATTTTATTCACATCTCAAATTAGCACAATACATACAAATTTCTTTTTATCAACACATTTTAATTAGAGAAGAAAAAATGATTTGTCAAAGTCTGAGAAATTACTTTATTATTACCGGCATATTACTTTAAATGCACAGAGAACAATTATTTCCAGGAGCATTCCTTTAAGATTGAAACAAGTAATAGAGTGAGACTATTAACACCACTTAAGGCTATTACAGTTTCAAATTATATTTCAGGAGAGAGAAATGAGAATGTGGCATCAAAGTGCTGGGTTTGCTTCTGGTTTTTGTTTTCTTTTTTTGTTTGTTTGTCTTGTTTCATTATTTTCTGACCGTGACACTAGATTTTGCTAAAGCTCTGGTTTCTTTCTTTCTTTTTTCCTTTATAAAGTTCTCTAGATCAAAAGTTTTCAGTAGATCTTATAGTCTAAAGTCAGAGTGTGAGCAGGAATGCTTCTGTCTCAAGAGCCCCCCCGAAAAAAAGATGTTCCTCCAAGATGACCCTCATCCCTGCTGCCTCACCCCCATACCCACTGTCACTGCACTTCTTCCCACTGGTCTTGGTCCTCTGGCCTATGTCTGCTAAATACTCTTGTGCCTCCTGAGCAAATAATCTATGATGAGCTCTGCATCTTAAGACCCTTGACTTCACACCTCTCAGCTTCCTTGAACTGGGAGGTAGCACACGCACTGCTCCCAGGGATTAGAATGTGTACACTTGGGGGAACAATTTTAAGAAAAGGACCACAGCAACACATGTTAAGAAATACTGAAATCTGGACTCTGTATCTAGCAAAATCACCTAAGGAATTGAATGAAACACAATGATTATTAAAGCAATCAAAGGAGCATTTGTTCTACGAACAACTAAAGGAAGTCTTAAGGGATAAAATTCAGAGGAAGAAAAGAATGATTCTACAGTAGAGATATGAATACCAAAAGATCCAGAAAGAAATCATTAATACGGATGGGCTGGGTAAGACAATATAAACCACAAGGAAGAAGTAGAAAATATCTTCAAATGAAACCAAAGAAAAGAAAGTATACCAACCTTGCAAAATTCAATAAGAACGCCCAGAGGGAAATTTGCAGCCACGAGTCCTAGCATTGAAAAAGAAGATTTTAAAATAACAACCAAATTTACACCTAAAGAAATGAGAAAAGTAGGAGTAAATAGAACTCAAATTCAACAAAGAAAGAATGAAGACAGAGAATAGAACAGTAATTTTTTTAATACTTTATTTTTTTATTTCTTCAAGTTACATCTCAGTCACAATCCCTTCCCTACTCCCCCTTCCTGTCCCACCCTTCCACCCTCTTCCCCCCAATAGCTTCCCCTTTCAGTCCAACAAATGGTTCCTTCTCTTATAACAGTAAATACTATACAAAACAACAGAAATAAATATGCCACATTTATGAGAGTTAAATGGCCCAGTATACATTCCCAATGTCCAGTTCATATGTATTTGGCACCTGACTTTAACATTCTACCATGTAACCATCTCCATGAGTTTAAAGTTCTATATCTGACTCAGCTTTCATACTAACTTGCATCACTATTAAAAACCCTGCACTTCCTATACAATCAGATATATTTATCCTTCTCAGCTCTCTGAGGT
>CAJQZJ010032076.1:4023937-4047139 GCA_907164525.1 Lophiomys imhausi | reverse complement strand
AATAGCTGACACCACCTTCAGAATCCACAGGCATCTTATAGTATAATGGAAATAAATGGTAAAGTTGCCATTGCAGACAAAACTTAACTATCAATAAAGTCAGTTTTGCTTATGAAATGACTGGGAAAAACATATATATGATATATATGACATATATGATATATGATACATGATATATAATATAATCAAATATATTATAATATTTTATTTTATTATATATAATTATATATAAGAAATAATATATATAATATATTTTATATATATGAAGATGCCAAACAATGTATGTTGAAATAAACCAAACTACCATGTCAGTGGGAAAATAAGCTGGAACAGACTGATGAATTCTCTAGAGTTACTGCTGTTTGAGTGACTTAATGATGCTCAAGCTTTGTGAAACTTTTACTGAGTTTCATTGACAACATAATTGTGCTTTACACAGCACTGGGTACCTTTCAGTTAACCAGTTCAGGGAAGATTAAAAAAAAATAGCTACAGGGAGGAAGGCCAGAACCTGAATGGCCATTCTAAAATGGCAGTGCATAAAGGGAAAAAAATAGAAATTGATAGTAGCAATGTTTCTCTTCCAAATGAAGACCACTCTCTAGTGTATTTATGGAAGTGTTCTCTTTCTCTGAGAAACATTGATCTGCACAGCTCTGGATCACTGAAGAGCCAGACTGAAAGCAAGGTGTCTCTTCAAGGTGTCATGCAACTCCAAGGGCCCACTGGTTCTCACAAATGTGTCCCGTTCTCAGCAGCCAATCCATTGCCACATTTTCTGGGCAGACTTGTTTTTCCAGACTAAGCAGAAAGGGAAAAGTGGAAAGGAACAATTTCTCACAGCAGGGAGCACTGATAAGCCTAAAGGCTGGAAGCGAATCAGAGCTGGATTATGGGAGAACAGGCAAAGAGTGTGGGGTTTAAGGCACAACACACGACCCTGGAAAATCATTTGTTTCTTCATAGTGAAAGAGCCTGAAACACAGCATGGGTTTAAAGCCACCTCCAACCAGGTCCTGGGCCTGAGAATGTCAAAATGTGATCCTGCAAAGAGATTCAGGACACAGGGCTGAGGATGGAAGGGAAGAGGGTAGTGGCAGTGAGGGAGTGACAGGCAGGCTTCTGAAATCTAGCTGCCCAGTGCCTATGGTTGTTAGACACCACTCACCAGCCTGTAAGCATTTTGTGTGCACACCAATAACCTGGGAACCTTGGTAAAACATGCGTTCTGTTTCAACAGGTCTGGGGGGGGGGGGTCTTAGATTATGCTTTTCCATTAAGCTCCCTGGAGATCCTGCTGGTGTTTGTCTGAGGACCACCCTTAATAGAACATGTCTCTGCAGATGTGTCTGAACACAAATGACATCCTGTATCACCAAATGCTGGGATATTTTCCCTCCAGAAGTCAGAACCTCAGCTAGTGGTTGTCTCTGTCTCCTCAGCCATTCTCACAGGAGTGTGTACATAATACCCTTTTAATCCACTATCATTCTAAAGGAGTCAGCTTTCAAACAGATCTCAGATGTATTGGTCTCCTTAAGAGAGATTTGGTGAGTAAACACCAAAGGCCAAATTTATAAGAGCAGATACCATCTTGTCACATTACCAACAGATTGAAGAGAAGTGGGAAAGAGGGCTACCACTTGAGAGTCTACCCTGAGCCTTGTCCCATGTTAATCATGGTACCTGAGGACTGCTTAACTCGCTTGTGGCAAGTATAAGACAGCATGTGGTTCATACATGATATTAGTCAATCATCATTTATAACCTATCTCTGGACTTTTTAAAAATCTCCATTTTACATGAGTGAAATCAAAGGTTTCAATAGATTTAACAGTTGTAGAGTTTAAATAGCAATGTAGAGCTTCAAATGGGGAAGATATGACTCTATTCAGGAAACAACAATTCAAGAAACAGGTTAAGTTTCAAGAGGTTTTGGAGTAAAGGGAAAAGCCTAGCTGTAGGAGATGGCTACTGAAATGAATTCAGAAAGATATAATGCAATGCAAAACCTGTGACAGGGAAGAGTTTGATGACCCTTGTTCATTTTTCCTACTGTACTTCTGTTTGTATTGCAAAAGATCATAATGAATCCAGGTTGAGGAGTGTCAGCCTTATCTTTGTAATTGTCCCCTGTACTTATGAGCACTTCTTTTCCAGGAACAAGGAGGCTTTGCTAATTCCAACACTGCAGGGAGAAAGTTGTTTCTCTCCTATAAATTCCTTAACATGTTAGGTTAGGTATCAACTTCAGATTCAGGATTGGTTCCTTTGAATTCCCATCATGCATGATGTTTGAAGAAGACTAATTTCCACTAGGCTGGGATGAGAGCAAGAGTAAGGGACTCTCATCTAGTACCTTCCTGCAAATTATATGGATGTGTGTGATGGGAAGAGGTAGATGGTAAAATCCTGGCTGGAAGGGCAGTGTTAAAGATTAAATCAATTCATGAATGCAAATCAAATCATCCCTGATGATTTAGGAGAGAATGATTAACCCATGGGTTTGGAGCTCCACTATTTTTTTTTCCTTTGAGGTAATATCCATAATCTTAGAAATAAGACTTGAAATTTTAACTGCCCAGAAATTGTGAAAGACACACTGTTTGTTTTGTAAATTATTTTTCCTGTACATACTGAGATTTTTCCATAACTCACCTCCTCACACAGTTAAATGAACTAAATAAACCATTGGCACAATGCTACAAATGACATAGGATGTATCTTAGACACATCTCTCTCTCTTTTTAATTAATTAATTAATTAATTTTTTATTCTCAACATCTAACCATTTCTTTGCATCAACTCAGAGTCAGATATGCTGGCTACTGGTTTGATCAGTGACATGATTTCTTTTTTTTTTTTTTTTCACAGTGAACAAGAAAGACTAGCATCAATTTATTGTTGGTCTTAGAGAGGCTCTCTTTCACTCACACATCTCCCGGTTCAGGAGTATTTCCTTTCAAATAGGATGGTTACAAATGACAAGCCACTGATAGGTAACAAAGTCTATGTTTCTGATCTTTTAGACATGTTGGTTGTAGAATAGCTATCCTGTGCTATATGGCTAAAATCCAATTATAAGTGAGTAGATGCCATGTGAATCTTTCTGAGTCTGGGTTAGCTCACTCAGGATGAGCTTTTCTAGTTCCATCCATTCCTTATTTCTGATAAATGAGTAGTATTCCATTGTGTAAATGTACCACAATATTTTTTATCCATTTGTCAGTTGAGGGACATCTGGGTTGTTTCCGGTTTCTAGCAATTCCAAAACAGGCTGCTATGAACATAGATGAGGATATGTCCTTGTGATTTGGTGAGGAATCATTTGGGTGGATACCCAGAAGTGGTATGGCTGGGTCTCGAGGTAGGGCTATTCCAAGTTTTCCAAGATATCTCCAGACTGATTTTCATAATGGTTGTGCTAGTTTGCACTCCCACCAGCAATGGAGGAATGTTCCCCTTTCTCCACAACCTCGCCAGCTGTAGAGAGCTGTGACGTGCTGCACCCTAAAGATGGCGCCGGTTTCCGCCTTCCACCAGCCCGACGGTGAGCGCTCTCGGTGGTAAACAAGTCCATATTTGGCTAAGACCGCTGATCTGGCTTGCTTCCGCATACGTGGGTCTCTAAGATAGCACCATGTGGCTTTACTTGATTGGCTGTTCATATAGTATTTAGCCTGTGGGTTGGGTCTGCCCGGGCATATTCGCAAGACTGTTTTCAAGGGACCTGAATAAACTGCTTGAGAAGAGCTTTTGCGAGTTGCGTCATTCTTGCTGGTCGAGAGGGATGTGACAAGTGGTGGCCCGTACGGGGACCCAGAAAAGACTCAGAACTCCTGCAGTCAGGGACAGTGCACTGGTAAGTTCCCAGGGTAAATTGGGACAATAAAGTTTCGCAGAAATAGCGAACAAAAGGTAAAGTTTTGTGGAAATAGCGAACAAAAGGGGTAAAGTTTCGTGGGGAAACTGCGAACCGAAAGTAAATTTTTAATCATGGGATTGTCTCAGTCACATCCAATTTTTCTGGCTCTTCAGGAGCTACTTTTAGCTAGGAATTTGAAACTTAAGAAGTCTACCCTAGAAAGATTTTTGAATGAATGCGACTCCGTGGCTCCGTGGTTTGCGGTGTCCGGGAATCTTACGGTATCCTGCTGGGACAAATTAGGCAGGGACTTGGATTTTGCTTGGGAGCAAGGGACTCTGAAGCATGGAGTAAGACCGATTTGGAAGATGGTGAGAAGTTGTTTAGAAGATCAGAGATGCTGTAACGCAATCAAGGAGGGAGAATCAGCCTTGGAACTGCTGCAAGGGGAAAGATCTGAGCAGGCAGACAGTGAAAAGGGAAGTAACAAAGGCAAAAGATCTGAGCAGGCAGACAGTGAAAAGGGAAGCAAAAAGAAGGTCCCTCTCTATCCCGATCTTAGAGATTTTAGAGATTTTGAGGACTCAGAGGGCACGGATTCTGAAGGGGAGCTACATGCTCTAATAGAACAGTTAGAGAGGACTGCTATTAGAAAAAGGGAAAAGAAAAAGGTAAAAGAGAAAGACACGTTGGCGGCGGTCGGTGTAAGTAAAGCCGTTGCCGCGGCGCCTTCAACTCCCCCTCCATACCCAGAAGCCGTTCAGATAGATCAGCCTGTTCAGTCCCTGAAAGTAGGGAGATCTTTCTGCCCGGGGATGTGGACACAAGTAAGAACAGAATTACAGTTTGCCTATCTGGTATACCAAGATCCACAGGGGAACAGGTACGAGGAACCGCTTGATTTTAAAGTAATTAAATCCCTTGCAGAGTTGGTTCGTACCTATGGCATTACCGCTTCTTTTACATTGGCTCAAGTAGAAGCATTAAGCAGACATTGTATGACTCCGAGTGAATGGAGTGGCCTGGCCCACGCCTGCTTAAGTCCAGGGCAATATTTAGACTGGAAAGCTTTCTTGATTGAGTATGCCACTGAGTAAGCAGCCATTAATCAGAGAGATGGAAATCCAACCTGGGATAGAGATATGCTGCTTGGGCAGGGGAGATTTGCCAACCAGCAGACAGGATATCCCAATCAGGTTTATGAACAAATAAACCAGATAGCTATCAAGGCTTGGAAATCCCTTCCTAACAAAGGGGAGGTGAGTGGGAACTTAACTAAGATTCTACAGGGCCCCATGGAGCCCTTTTCAGACTTTGTGGCACGATTGGTGGAAGCGGCAGGGAAGATTTTTGGTGACCCGGATGCTGCCATGCCACTAATAAAACAGTTAGTTTATGAGCAATGCACCAAAGAATGTAGAGCCACTATCACCCCTTACAAGAGTAAAGGGCTAGAAGCCTGGATGAAAGTGTGTAGAGAACTTGGAGGGCCGTTAACTAATGCTGGTCTTGCTGCCGCAGTAGTACAGTTGACCAGAAAGAGGAAGTCCAGGAGTTTGTTTTAAGTGTGGCAAGATGGGACACTTTAAAAGACAGTGCCCTGGGGGAAGGAGTACAGAAAGTACAGGAAGTGTACAATGCCCCAGGCGGCCGGGGTTATGCCCAAAATGTAAAAAAGGGAACCATTGGGCTAACGAATGCCGTTCAGTGACAGACATCCATGGCCAGCCTTTGACTCAAGGTTATGGTGGCGCTCGTCCAAAAAAACGGACAACGGGGCCCACGACCCCAGGGCCCACAAATATATGGGGCAGTAGAGAATCAGGACAAAGAACAGAATCAAGAGAGATGGCCAACCCTCCGCCATCCAAGAGACCGCGGAGAGCCACTACAGGCTCAGCAGGATTGGACCTCTGCTCCACCACCAGACTCGTATTAACGCCCCAAATGGGGGTCCAGTTAATTGAAACAGATTTTAAAGGACCCCTTGAACCTGGTACAGTTGGTTTGCTGTTAGGGAGGTCATCATCAGCCTTGAGAGGACTTATTGTCCATCCTGGGGTTATAGATCCAGATTATACAGGAGTGGTTAAGGTCATAGTAGCCTCCCCCCGTGGTATAACAGCTATCTCTCCAGGAGATAAAATTGCTCAGTTGATCATGTTGTCGAGCTTACATGATCGCTATGTGGCAAAGGATCGAGAGAGAGGAAAAGATGGTTTTGGGTCCACGGGCACAGATATGAATTTTCTCTCCTTGGATTTGGACAAACGCCCCATCTTGGAGTTAAAAGTTGATGGTAAAAAGATCCTGGGCCTTTTGGATACTGGGGCTGATAGGAGTATCATAGCAAAGAAAGACTGACCTTCAGGTTGGCCCGTACAAGCCTCTTCTCAAACACTTCAAGGCCTAGGTTATGCTAAAACTCCAGATATGAGTGCAAGATTATTAAAGTGGCAGGACCAAGAAGGCCACTCAGGAGAAATGCAGCCATATGTACTTGAGCTCCCTATCTCCCTTTGGGGAAGAGACCTTTTAAAGGATATGGGATTTAAATTGAGTAATGACTATTCTGATTCAGCCCAACGTATGATGCAAGATATGGGATATGCTCCAGGCTTTGGAATAGGAAAATATTTGCAGGGGCGGAAGAGTCCCATATCTATGCAGCAAAGACAAAAGAGACAGGGCCTGGGTTTTTCCTAGGGGCCACTGAGGAGGGCATTCCCATAACTTGGAAGATGGAGGACCCAATATGGGTTCCTCAGTGGCCACTTTCCTCTGTAAAATTGAATGCGGCCAAAGAGTTGGTGGATGAACAGATGTCTTTAAAGCATATAAGGCCATCTGTATCTCCCTGGAATACACCTATCTTTGTCATTAAAAAGAAATCTGGAAATTGGAGATTATTGCATGACCTGCATGCCATAAATCAACAAATGCAGATCATGGGCCCAGTGCAACGCAGCTTGCCGCTTTTATCATCTTTGCCAGCCTCATGGCCCATTATAGTTATAGATATAAGGGATTGTTTTTTCTCCATCCCTTTGTGTGCCAAAGATAGTGAGAGATTTGCATTTACTGTTCCATCCTGTAACCATAAGGAACCTGATCAGCGGTTTGAATGGGTAGTATTACCTCAGGGCATGGCGAACAGCCCCACTATGTGCCAACTGTATGTGGGGGAAGCCATTGCTCCCTTGAGAAATAATTTTCCAGATTTGAGATGTGTTCATTATATGGATGATATCTTACAAATGTTAGATTGGGCCTATGAAGAATTAGTTCAATTATTAAAAAAGAAAAGGTTGTTTATTACTCCTGATAAGGTTCAAAAGGAAAATGTGGTTGATTATTTAGGAGCGAAGGTTGGACCTGAAAAGATAATATCTCAAAAGATTGAGATAAGAAAAGATAATTTAAAGACTCTAAATGATTTTCAAAGGTTATTAGGAGATATCAATTGGGTAAGAGGCTATTTGAAGCTACCAAATTATGAAATAAGACCTCTATATGATATTTTTAAAGGTGATTCAGCACTTAATTCTCCTAGGCAATTAACAGTAGAAGCAAGAAAAGCTTTATGTAAAGTGGAAGAAAGGTTGCAGAGTGCCTTCCTAAAGAGATGGCAGGAAGGACAGCCCATTGCATTGTGCATATTTGCCACCTATGGTCAACCTACAGGATTGCTATGGCAGGACGGACCATTATTATGGACCTATTCAAAGATTTCTCCAAAAAAAATCCATAGAACATTATCCCACTGCAGTTGCTGCTTTAGCCTTGAATGGTATCCAACAATGCTTGCAGTCTTTTGGAGTTGCTCCTGCCAGTATAATAGTGCCCTATTCCAGTCATCAAATTAAGATTTTGTGTGGCACTGTAGATGACTGGGCAATATTGCAATGTAGCTTTGAAGGAGCGATTGATAACCATTATCCTAAGCATCCATTACTATCATTTTTTAAGGAGCACCCAGTGATATTCCCTAAGGTTACTTCAGCAGTACCACTTCAAGGGTCACCAAATGTGTTTACTGATGGCTCAAAGACAGGCTGCAGAGCCTATTTGATAGAAAGACAAGAGCCCGTGTTATGTCAATTTCAACCGGGCTCCCCCCAAATAGTAGAGTTGAAAATAGTAATTGAGGTGTTTAAAAGATGTCAATTTGCATTCAATTTGATCTCAGATTCAGTCTATGTGGTCAACGCAGTGAAAGTATTAGAATTAGCAGGTCCTATTAAGAATAGTAGTACTGTATGTGCCTTATTACAAGAGTTACAAGTTTTAATCTGGCAGAGAAAAAGGTGTTTTTATATTCAACATATCAGAGCACATACAGGATTACCTGGACCATTAAGTGAGGGTAATGATAAAGTTGATCAATGGACTAGGATGACATGCATTTTTTGGAGCTCATTCCTGGACCAAGCCAGACAGTTTCACCAATTATTTCATGTAAATGCAAAAACTCTACAGCAGAAATTCCATTTGTCTAGAGCAGATGCTAGACAAGTGGTTTTGGACTGTCCTCAGTGTGTGATTCATCATCATCCTCCCAGTGTGGGAGTGAACCCTAGAGGGTTGATGCCACTCAAAATCTGGCAAATGGACGTTACCCACATTTCAGAGTTTGGAATCTTAAAATATATTCATGTATCTGTGGATACCTGCTCAGGTATCATACATGCTACACCTATGAGTGGAGAAAAGGCTCGCAATGTCATAGGGCATTGCTTAGAAGCCTGGGCTGCATGGGGAAAACCACAGCAGCTGAAAACGGACAATGGACCAGCCTATACGGCTCAGTCCTTTGTCTCCTTCTGCAACCAGATGGAGGTACAGCTTAATCACGGATTACCATACAATCCTCAAGGACAAGGAATTGTGGAGCGTGCTCATCGCACCTTGAAAGAATGCTTGCAAAAACAGAAAGGGGGAATAGGCCAAGGCCGTACCCCCAAGGAGAGAATGTCTTTAGCCTTATTTACTTTAAACTTTTTCAATTTGGATGCTCAAGGCCGCTCAGCAGCGGACAGACATCAGGATTCCCATGGTCCACCTAAAAGCATGGTGAAGTGGAAGGATATTTTGACAGGCTCTTGGCGGGGGCCTGACCCCATGCTAACATGGGCGAGAGGGTCTGTTTGTGTTTTTCCTCAGGATCAACAAGATCCAGTGTGGGTGCCTGAGTGCCTTGTGAGGAAGATTCGTCATGAAGACCTTCCTAAGGATCCTGGTGATAGTAGCAGTGAGTATGTCAGGAATGACCGAGCCGAGATGGGGGATCCTGTCGATATTCCCAAAGCTGATGCTGGTCAGACATGATGCAACTGTGTTTCCATGCTTGTTTAGCAGTAATAGAAGCTTAGGCTTACCCTACCTTCCCTTTGATGATCAGAAAAGCCCTATAGAGGGTAATAGAAATGTCAGCTTGAAGGGTAGTCTGTGCTTTTTAATGAGCTTCAATAGGTCAGATGATACAGAATGCATTAAATTGTCTCAGCAGTCAGCAGATTTTTTACCACAAGTGAGGTTTGGGGGTAGGAGTGGTGGTTTGTTTTCAGGCAACGGTTCTCGCCTTGAAGGATGGTGGCCCACACGAGTCTCTGACCGGGACCCCCCCAGACAGCCACGCTGGGCACCTTTTTGTAGAGGATCCACAGGAGAGGAAGGACCTTTTCCCTGGACTGGATGTCAGGAGCGCAGAGCAGTTTGGGTTCAACAAGATTATTTTTCCTTTAGCCCCATGATTAGTAATATAGTGAATAAGTCTTGTACAGGAATGCTTGATATATCTACTAGGGATCCTCAGCAGACTGCCACCAATCCTTTTGATTTGTGGCTTTTGTGTGGGGTAAATGGAAGTTGCATGGACTTGGGACCTGTCATTATGCTTGGGGGAGGAATTTATCAAAGAGGTAATTTTTCCCTAAGGTCCGCTACCAAATTGGATCTTTCTAGCAGTAGTGGCTCTGGTACTTGGAATTCTTTGTTTCATTCTTACCGCAATAAGACCTTTTCAGCTTCGCCAGTATGTCTCTGGCCTCCTTTTCTGTGGATTGTAAGTAATGGGAGTGCATCCTTGGGTAAAGAAAAGTTAGTATGCACTCCGGGCATATGTTTTTATGCCCTATGCTGGAATGCCACAGCCTTTTCTGTGGCTGTGGTGACTAGAATTCCTCGATATGTACCAGTTCCTGTAGAGGCCCCTAATACCATGATGCTATTCAGGTTTAAAAGAGATTTTGGCATCACTGCAGCTATTGTTACTGCCATCACTATTGCTGCTGTGGGAGCTACTGCCTCAGCTATTGCCTTGTCTAGTTCTATACAGACTGCCAATGCCCTGAATAACATCTCAGCCACTGTAGCACAGGCATTGGATACTCAGACCTCTATGAATTCTCATCTCAAAGGAGGCCTTATGATAGTTAATCAACGCATAGATTTAATACAAGAACAGATTGATTCTCTTTGGCAACTAGCACAATTGGGGTGTGAGTGGAAAATGCAAGGTTTGTGTGTTACTTCCGTGCAGTATCAAAATTTTACAAAGGCTGCTAATCTGTCTAGACAATTGTCAAAGTTCCTCTTACAGGATTGGTCGGCTGAATTTGAAAATTTGATGAGAGAGCTGAGAGCGACAATCGTCCACATCAACTCCACTCGGGTGGATTTGAGCCTGGCTACTGGTTTGACTTCCTGGATACAGACGGCTATGGATCATCTTAAGGAGTGGGCGGGCGTAGGCTCTTTGGCGATACTGATGATACTAGCCTCTCTGGTTTGCCTATGGTGCATCTACAAGATGAGAGCCACACAGAAGCGTAATGCAGCCATGATTATACAGGCCCTTGTCACCATTGAGGTGGGCCAGTCCCCTCAGGCATGGCTTGCTGCCATGAAGCCTTGAATCTTCACTGAGCATAGTCCCTGCCCACTGAGGTATTCGTTCCACGGATATTAGGGTCTGGCAAGTCAATGACGGAGTAGACGGTTAAGTCTCGGCCACCTAAGACAGGGCAGTCCCGAGTGGGGAGGGTGACCCAGAGACGGGTAAGAGTTTGAGCACCGCCCTCCTACAGGCTCAGGCCCACCATGAGATCCCCAGATATGGGGATTACGAAGCCTTTCCAGGGACTTCTACCTACTTTAGAAAAAATAAAAAAAGGAGGAACTGTAGAGAGCTGCGACATGCTGCGCCCTAAGGATGGCGCCGGTTTCCGCCTTCCACCAGCCCAACGGTGAGCGATCTCGGTGGTAAACAAGTCCATATTTGGCTAAGACCGCTGATCTGGCTTGCTTCCGCATACGTGGGTCTCTAAGATAGCACCACGTGGCTTTACTTGATTGGCTGTTCATATAGTATTTAGCCTGTGGGTTGGGTCTGCCCGGGCATATTCGCAAGACTGTTTTCAAGGGACCTGAATAAACTGCTTGAGAAGAGCTTTTGTGAGTTGCGTCATTCTTGCTGTTCAAGAGGGACGCGACAGCCAGCATGTGCTGTCATTTGAGTTTTTGATTTTAGCCATTCTAACAAGTATGAGATGGAATCTCAGAGTGCTACCATGTAGGCTCCAGTGTAAGAGGAAGCTCTTAGCCCCATATGATTGTTGAATTGAGAGGGGCTGATTTGAAGGGACACTGCACATGGGAGGAGTGGAATGGGTGGGAGAGGGAGAAGAGGATGGGAGGGTGGACACACAGGGGTGGAAAGAGGGCACTATGATGGAGATATAACTTGATGTAATAAATTAACGTTATAATGTGTGTGTGTGTGTGAGAGAGAGAGAGAGAGAGAGAGAGAGAGAAACAAATGACAAGCCACTGTTTTGCCTCATAGACTCAGGTTCCAAATTATCTAATTTCATTGGAATATTCTCTCAACTATCTGCTCTTTTTTTTTTTCTCTCAGTGGAGAATTAAGGAAATAGTTTCCATAAAGTTCTGTGCTTCTTACCTCCAGCTATATTAGTTCTTTAAAATAGCCAGGATGGGGGGAGCACTAAATTTCACTTGTGTCTTACACAATTGATTGGATTCCCTACAACCTGGCTCTTCAATCTTCTGACTCTTGCCTTTTCTTTTTTGAAATATGAGTTGAAAATATTTATTATCTACTTACTACCTGCTAAGTGTAGTTTTGTAGGCTAGAAATACAAGAATAAACAAGAGAATTTCTCTGCCTTAATGGAGCATATGTTTAGAAGGGCAGATAAGAAAGTAATAAACCAAGTATAATATATTATACTACATGATCATGTTGGAAGAACACAGTAACAAGGGAAGCAGGGAATGATGGTGATGAGGGGTTGCTATTTTAAATAGGAATCAGGGATGGCATTTCTGGAGTGCTGATGGTTGAGCCAAGAGAGACCTGAACTGAGGGGTGAGGATAGTACTTCAGTGATAGGAGGAAAGCTGTATAAGAACCTTAGGGAGAATCATGGGGTATGGGGAAGCCAGTATGATTGGAGCCAGTAGCTGTGGAGAACAGCAGAAGACTCAGCATGACCTGTACATAATAGGGAGTGAGGACCACACTGAGTGAGACCTACCATCCACTTAAGACTAAGACTAGAGTCTAGGTTACTGTGTGTGAAGAGAAGTCACTCAAAGTCTTTGTGCAAGGGAATGATTGGAATTTAAAGTCAAGTTTTAGGCATGTTAGGCTCAGGTCAGGGGTGAAGTTGCACATGTTGCTCGAGAGAGGATTTTTCTGTTCAGAGGTGAGGCAAGGCCAGTAACATATAGTTGAGACTTTTCAGAAGTTAGAGAGCATCTATCAAGGAGCTGGACAGAACACATAAATGCAAGGAGTGGGACAAAAGCAAAGCTGAGACTAAGTCCAGGAGCACTTTGATTCTTAGACATTTGGACAGTGATGGATGTCTAGTAAAGAAAACCAACTCCATGACCACTGGTCCAGTGGATAAGCATGGGTATGCTGGAGTAGTCTTCAAACTATTAAAAACCACCCTTCCAGCTTAAAGTGGTAGGATTCTTTTAACAGTTATTTCTAAATGTAGTTCTATAAAGAAAACATCTTTAAGCTGCTGATTTAGGAAGGAGTAGAGGATGGTGAAATTCTACCATTGGCAGAAACCCTTCCTAAGGCTTAGACTTTTTGAAAGTCCACTGCAAATGTGAAGATCAATTGTTTGACACACATGGACGGCTTGAGGCTCCGGTCTAAACCTTAGTTCACAGTCATACCACTCTGAAAGTCCTCAATCCCACCAAGGTGCACTTCACTTTGTACATTTCGCACACTTCCAGGGTCCAGCAGGAAAAGAGGGTTAAGCATTATACTTTGGTAAGCCTGGCTGAGGAGGGAGAGAGTGGCAGAGAGATTGGGTTAGCAATGGTTATGGCCTGAATGTGCATTTCCCTAAAAAACCCCTCATCTCCAATGTTATGGTATCAGAGTCCAGGCTTTGAGGAATGAATTAGGTCTTGAGAGTAGAGTCCTTGGGATATGATTAATGGTGCTCTCTTAAAAGATAGGAATGAGCTTGCGTCTTCTTTCTGCCTGCCCCACCCCCTTCACCAAAGTCATAAAGAAACAGAAAGCAGCTTTTCCAAGTCAGCTGGCTTCTTGGTTCTGGACTTGTCGTTCTCTAGAATTAGAAACCATTTCTACTGCTTAAGTCACAGCATTTGTCTTACTCTAGTAGCAGGAATTTACTAACACAATAGGAAATGGAGAAACCATTTCTGTCTGTCCAGAGGCTTTTTATTATCAGCAGCAAACAAGAAAACATGGGAGGTAGGTAAGGATGACAAAGACCTGCCTTCCTCTCTGGTGTCTTGCTTTGGAGCCATATTTCATGATGGAGTTTTGCCAGTGTGCTGGTGAATAGCAGACATGTTTCATTCAAAGAGTTGAGTATTTTCTCTTGAAATGAGGGTGCCATCAGACTAGCAGTAGGCAAATAATGGTTCTCACAATGAGCTAGAATAAAGCATCCTCCCTACCTAAAATTCTTTGTATAGCTTCTGACCTTGAATCTTCATCATAGGATGTAAAAATTCATGCTAAAGAACACACTTCATTCTCAGGTCTGGAACATGGAGAATGGGCAACCTGTAGCTAATTGCTTTTGGACTCACCTCTACACATGTTGGAAAAAAAACCTAGAAAATTGGTTTTGGTTTTCAACAAGGAGTACGTCTTTTCTCTGTTCCTGAAGGTGCAGTATAAACAGTTTTATTATTGTCAGAGTCCTATGCCATAGTCCTTTGGTTCTCATTATTTTCCTGGTTTAATCTTCTTTGAAATGTTCACCTAGCAGCTATTTAGTGAGCACCTACCAGGCATCAGATACTGAGTTTGGAACTCGCACAGTAGAAAACAAAGAAACAGCAGGAAACCACCACTGCACGTGTAGTGCATGCATTATGCAGAGAAAGAGTAAAAACGTGGACAGCTCATCATACCTAGAATAAATAGTGTAACAAAGGTAATCTGATAGGCAATCAAGGAAGCTATTTTACGTTGGCGGGACAGAAATGCACAGTCTGAAAGATTGGCATTTGAACTGTGAATGAGACGGAAACACCTGTTATCAAGGACTTGGAGAAGAGTCCTGGTGCAAGGAACAAGTATGCAGGCGTAGAAAGGGAAGCAAACTGGCATGGACAAGGAACAGGAAAGAGCATGTGTGGGAGAGACAGAGGGAGGGAGTCAGGGAGGGATGGGGGGAAGAGAGAGAATGGCAAAGTATGTATAATGCAAGACCATTTATGACCCAGAAAGATGTTCTGATTTGACTCTAAGGGGAGACAAAAAGTCAAATACTTTTCCATTCAAAATGGATGCTTGATGCAGTTTGCATTTTCAGTGAAGTGCTTTTATGTGAGGTGACTGTAGATTCCTAGGCAATTGTGAGAAACACAACAGAAACATCCCCTCACCTTGTCTATGTAGTTCTCAATGATAATATCTTACAAAACCGCTGCCAGGACATTGACATTGGCACAGTCCGCTGCTCTTTTTCAGGTTCACTCATTTCTGCTTGTATCCATGTGTTGACACCGTTCTATGTGAATTTTAAAGGCGGTTTTTGGTTCGCTGAAGAACTGAACAGAAGAATCCCTTACACTCCTGCCTACTCTCCTTAGGCAAACCCTTCCAACTCACTATCATCGTGGTGCACTGGAGTGGTATGTTCCTGAAACTGACAGAACTTACGATGTATCTTCATCATCTGAAGACTCTGTGCTCTGGAGTCTTCATTGGCACACATTCTTTTTTATTTAACTTTATTTTTTTGAGAATCTCATCACTTCCATTATTTCTACTATTTCTTCTCCCCCTCCAACTCCTCCCATGTTCCCACCACTTTTGTTCAAACTCATGGCCTCATCTTTAGTTACGTTCACATATACATATGTACACACATATACGCAGGCACACATGTATGGTGTTGCATGTTTGTAGATGCATTTAGGGATGGCATCACTTGTGACTGGATGGCCTATCAGGGACTCGTTCCTGGAGAGGACAGGTTCCCCTTCTTTCAGTGGCCATTGATGATGCAGCTTCTGCATCTGCAAGTGGGACCTTGTGAGATTCCCCTACTCACTTTGGCACATCAAGTGGTGTTGTTGTTGGGCAGGTCTTGTTTAGGTGGCATTCATTCTTGACAGTGTATACTTTGTGTATTTTTAAGATATATGTGTGCCCATCTTTATGAATAGTTTCACTGCTCTAAAAACCTTCTCATTCAGCTTACTCTTCCCTCTTCCCAGCTCCTACAAAACACACTTATGGTCCCCATAGTTTTGCATTTTTCCATAATGTTGCAAAGTTGAGCTATACTGTATTTACCATTTTCATATTAGCTTCTTATACTTAGTAATACATTCGTCAGACTCTGCTATGTCTTTTTATTACTTTCTAGCTCTTTTTTTTTTAACTGTTGAATGACATTTCAGGATCTGGATGTGCCACAGTGCGTATACCCATTCACTCACTGAGGGCATCGCTTCTGCTCTAGGCCAGATATGACTAAAGTGAACAGAGACGCTATGAAGATCTAAGTACATGTTTATGTGTGGACATGTCGTCAGCTCCTTTTGGACCACAATTGCTGGTTTCAATGTTTAGATTATATACACTTTTATTATTAAGAATAAAGAAGAAACCACTTCACACTGGCAAGTCAGTATTTTGTATCCCCCCCAATAAAAAAATAAAAATAAAAACCTCAGCAGATGCTTGCTAGCTGTCATATTGTCATTGGTTTGGGTTTGGGCCATTATAACAGTCCTACGTAGTGATAGCTCATTGTTACCCTAATTTGCAATTCCCTAGTGACATAATGTTGGGCATCTTTTCATATGCTTATGTGCCATCTGTATGTCATCTTTGGTGTGTCCATTTAGGTTTTATTCTCATTTTAATTTGGTTGTTCATTTTCTTACTGTTGAGTTTTAAGTGTTCTTTGTAAAATTCTAATAGCCATCCTATATAAAATATGTCCTTTGCAATTATTTTTTTTCTCAGTTTGTGACTTGAGTTTTAAGCAATGTTATCAAATGTCTTCTACAGGCAAGGTACAGGAAGTGCCATCACCACACATACCTTGATAAATTACATTTACTGACCATACCCTAACCTCTCCTTTGTCCTTCCTGATCTTTTCCCCCTACAGACACTAAGCTGTTTATTTCATTTTTCAAAACAAAGGATATTCAATAAGTGAAATTGCAGATATAATCTTAGGATAATGCTTTGCTTCACTCAGTATGTAATGCTCTGGAGATTCACTCAGGGTTTTTAACTGTATGTTTGTTACATGTGTATTTCTTTCTGTTGATGAGGAATGTACTATAAAATGACTGTGCCATCTTTTGTAGAACCATTCTACCACTGAAGGACATCTGAGATAATTTGCATCTTTATATATAAAAAATAAAACCGTGAACATTTATGAGTGAGATTTTTCCCACAGACCTACATGTTCATTTCTCTAGGATAAATGGTCAAGTATATTTGTCAGTAGAGAGTAATTACATGTTTAGTTTTATAAGAAACTTCAAAGGTGTTTTGCAAGGAGGTTACATCCTTTTACATTTCTATCCGAAATGTATTTCTGACCTGATTTCTCCTAATCTGCCTTCAAACTGCATGTTGCTACTAATTTAACTAGTAGTCCTAGTTCTACCTCAAGGCGATAGTTCACTGTAGTTTTATTTTTGTGTTTTCCTAACAGCTAATAGTGCCAACTGTGTCCTCCTGTGCTTAGTGAATATCTATCTGTACATTGTGCCTATTTAATTTCTGTCCCTGTATTTCCCTATTTTCTAATTGAATTGTGTTATTGGTAACTGTTGAAGTTTTCAAGTTCTTTACATATTTTGTGTATAAATTATCTGCTAGGTAAGTGATTTGTAATATTATAGTTGGTGGATTGTGGTTTTTTTTTTCCTAACAGAGTCGTTTGTATAACAAACGCATTTATTTTAATAAGGTTAAATTTGTCATTTTAATGTATCTTGCATTTGGTGTAATATCTAAAAAGCATTTACTTACTTTGCCATCTTTGCCTTTTAATTAACATAGTTAGAACATTTACATTTAGCATAATGCCTCATATGTTAGACTTTAAGTGAATCACTTTGTTAGGTTTTCTTTTTTCATGTACCCACTTCTTTTCCCTTTTCTTGTCTTTGTATGGGCTATGGAACATTTTTCAGCATTCTTATTTTTGATAGTATTTTGGAGTATCCCTCTTTAGATAGTTTTATTAGTGGCTATCTTACAGTTTATATTTCTAAAGGGTTACAGGTATTTAAAATGGTTTTGAAGTCAGGACCATTGGAAGGAAGATCAATAAGGTTATTGAGATTATTACAAGTTTGAGGTGATTCCTGTTTCCTAAGCCAAGCATCTCAGAATCAACCTAAATGCTCTAGTCACATTCACCACTTCCTCTCCTTCCCACATCATAAAGGCTACTCTGACCTCTTTTAGTCACTGCCCTAAGCATCCATCATTAAATATGTTCACTTCTCTCTGTTCTCTCCTCCTGTTATCTTAGTTCAAACTGCCCTTATCTCTCCCAGCTACTGATTCAATGTCCTAATGGATCTCTCTTCTGACATGCTGCCTCTGCTCTAGTCTCCTTACAGCTATGACAATACTGCTAAACTCAATCTTTATCATGATACATTTCAGATGACCACCTTCCCAGCTTTGTCCTGGGGCCTGATGGTTTTCCTGAAACAAGAGACTTAAAATGCTGCAACTGATGGTTTCAAGAGTATTAGGGCAGCCAGTGACTCTGGCCCCATCAGCCCTCACAGGTCCTTGTCCTCTCCCAAGGGCACATTCACTTATGCAGATTTGAAGGCCTTCTCCCTCAGTTATAAGCCCATCTTCTATCTTTTGTCTTAGCTTTGCTTGAGTACTTCTTATTCCTACACTTAAGATCCTCTATAGTGGATATTCTCCCTATGTTCTTATTTCTTACCCTTTTCACCTCCTGGAGTCTTTATGATCATTTATCATGCCACTTTCATCTAGAACCTTCAAGATTTCCAAGACTGTATGTCCAGTTTGCTCTTTTTGGTCCCAATTCATTACAGAACTAACTGAAGTAATTGCCCCTTCTGGCCACTGTAATGTCCTTGGAGTGGGGTCTATGTTGTACTTTGTCAACTTTCCAGACAGTCTGAGATCTGGGAGGCCCTCAAAAAACACCTATTGCGAGGGTAATAAATTTCATAAGAAATATTTGATGTCTTCATGGGTAAATTGCTTTCTAAAACACTTTATTCCCAAGTTACTAGTGTGTTTTAGAACCATATAACACATTAAAACTTAAATACTGATACTTTAAAACCACATCTAAAAATGTTTGCTTTTACTGGTTCTATTGAAATTGAATAAGAAACAAAAGAAATGTTAATCACATATTTATTATACACTTTTAGTGCGTTGTGGCCTTTCCAAAGATTTTTTAAAGTGTTGTTTCTGGTCATTTATAAAAATTTCTAGGGAGTAAGTCCATACTTTCCTCTGTGGCACTATGGGTTCCTTTCTTTAGCATCTGAAATGAGTGTTTCCTTGATTTCCTTGAAGCTCCAGAAGTAACAAGCAAAGTCTGTTGTGTGTGTGTGTGTGTGTGTGTGTGTGTGTGTGTGTTCCAAGAAAACAAAACTCAATACACAGTGCTCCTGCATCTCCAACAAGTGACCCAAAAGCAGCAGCTGCAGAAATCTTTATGCCCAGATTTTAACCCAGAGGAGACATTTTTGGAGAAGGGTGGATGAGGGACTTCAGCACAGGATTCAGGACTCAAAGTGCTGACATGCAGAATGAGGATGGAGTGGGAATCATTACCAAAAGTTATATCACTACAGAAAAACAAATAGTGCAAGATTGCTCCCCCAGAAAACAAGCCATAGGCCAGGCTGCCTGTACCTTACTGTCAAAATTAGGAAGGTACTGAGATTCTTTGAGATTCTTTTAAAGCAACATAGGAGAATTTTCCCATCTAAGACCAACCAGTTGCCTTGTTTTTAACCTGTCTCCTCTTTTCACTAGCTGACATCATAGGATGAGTGATTAAAAGTGTACAGATATAAAAGGAAGGAATGGAAGTGGTGAGATCTATGCAGTGAGAATCTTGAATTTTCCAAGGAATGATTTTCACAAGAACCACAAGATGGCATTGTCTGCTGAGGGACGGAGTTCTGACACAGCAATCGCTGACAGCAGAGACTGGAGGTCCCACTTGTTTCATATCCCTCATTTTATTTCAAAGGTCAGCCTTTTTCTCCATCTACCCTATTCAGTGTGCTCTGTGGCCACGGTGTGTTGGGTTATGAAAGAAGGGAAGAGACTGGGCATGAGTAACAGGCAGCCTGGAGAATGGTGCTGCAAGGCTGTAAGAAATAACCATCTCAGCAGTGTTATGTGGTGGTGGTGGTGGTGGTGGGGTAGTTGTTTGGACTGTCTCCTGAGCTGGATAGAGAGATCCCATTTGCACTTACACATCAATGCAAAGGAGACTTGGGTCTGGTGCAGTTACAGTACAAACAATACTGGTATTTCTTCAAATTAACCAACTGTTGTATATTTTATTTCCCCTTCATATATCCACACAGACCGACAATTATAGTTCCCTCATAGTATGCATAGGATGGAATGGTGCCTTTCACCTCAGGACCGTGAACATGGTACCATAACGTAAGACAAATGGAACAAATCCATAGCAAGCCCCTTGTACTTTAAAAATTGTTTGTCTGAATCCTCAATAATCTCTAGGGTAGTGGTATAGACAAAAGAACTGAGGTTCACAAGGTCAGGAAAGTATTCAAAGATCTCAAAGTGTCACTCTATGATTTAGCCTTAGTCAGTCTGATCCTAAGGCTCAGGGGCTTTGCCCTGTACCACGATATTCTCAGACACTAGATAGTGGAAAGAGGCAAGGGTGTGAGTTCTCGCTTCAGCTTCAGCATGCCTCTCTGTATCAGGGCAATGGGCTGCCTGTGCCCACAGTCATGGTTGGCAGTGCCATGGGTGTCCCGTCTTTCTGTTCTCTAATATTATGGTTGAGATATTTGAGCAATAGAATACAGGCCATACTTGGATGTTGGTCTAATACCAACAGGTAGAGCTGAGAGGAGGTCGATGGACCAGCCGGTTAACCCTCTGTGGCTGAGCAGGATGATGAGTGTCGACAGCCCTGTCCCCTCCCTGGTCCCAGAGACAAACACATGGGGCTGGAGTTGGGAGATTCGTCTGAGCAAAATCTCACTTTAATGCATCAAGCAGTTTCTTTTATAGGGTTGGGCTAGGAAGCAGGACTAGGAGAGTGGGCAAGGTGATGGTGACGTAAGGAATGAAGTAAAGTGGTGTGAGAGGAAAGGGCTAGCAATATCTCACTACGTGGCAGTTAGCAGGTAGAGCAGTCACTGGGACTGGCTATGCTGAGTCACTTTTTTGCAGAAGTGAAATCAAAAGCTTGAGACAGGTCTCTAACCTCAAGCCTGGCTCAGAAGGAGCAATAGGCCTTATCATTAGGCCCAACAATTGGATAATCTCCCTTTTATCTCAGTGAACCAGAAATGGGTTTATATTGATCATGTAACAGAGAAAAATTTGGTTATGAATTTACTCCATGCCAAATGCATGTTCAGTGCCAATCATAACAAAACTTACCTTACTTTGAGAGTCTACAGATGAGCAGAGGGTGGCAGTCTGACATACCTGATAAATAAAATATGGTCCTTGTCCTCAAGGGACTTATAAACAAATGAGGGCTTTCTAAAAGTTATGAAAGAGAAAGGGAGTGGAAGCCAAATTGCAGAGAACATTCACCACATCTTCGGGTTTGATGTGTGTTGGGGAAGTGTTGTGGGTATAGGATGCATCAAGGCTGACCTTGAAAGATAAGTTAGAGGGGAAGGGACTGGATGGACTATGTATGTCTTTCCCTTACTTCCCACATTTCACTAAACACCTCAGAAGAAGCTCTACCAGCTCTCTGTCAGATAATGACTAGAAGACACACAACAATCTTTCTTCATCTCCCCTTCCTTCAGGGGTGCCTTACTCCTTCCCCTGAGAGACTCATATCTGGAGATTCCACTATGTAGGCTCTGTTAACTTTAGCATTAACGGGGCGTGGCCAATGTAATAGGAGCTGATCCCACTAGCAACAGCAGAGTAGAGCAGAAATGCTGACACCCAGCTCTCTGGATGTTGTAGCCATGCCTCCTCGCTGACCCCGCCTATGACTAGGCCTTCTGTTGGAGGCTGGTCAAGTTGACTCTGGGAAGCCTGTGTGCACTCCTTTTCTGATGCGTGCCGTAATGGCTCGTGTTAGCTATTTAACTCTGCTTGTGCTATGCCTCTTTAAATCATTCCTTCAGCCAAAAAAGTTCTTGATGTGTCTCACACAAAGGCAATACATAATGCCTAGAGGACCCTGACAGATAAAGGTGAGACCAAAGAGATTTAACTAATCCCAGTTTTACCACTGACAGTGCTCGCTCCCTAAGAGTGGAATGGGAACATATTTAATGTCAGTGGACTGAGTGACCTTTGGCAGAATCATTTGCATTTCTGAATCCCCATAAAAGATGGAATCATAATGGAATCCTTGTCTATAGGCAGAGTGGATGAGATGCAATCCATTCTAGTGAGTATTTCTTGAGTTCTTTGGTATGTGCTAACACTGTGCTGGCATGAAAGCCACAGAGAAAATAAGAAAAGTCTTTCCTTAACAATATCATTGTAAAAGAATATTTTTATTTATAAACATTTATATTTATTAATACTTAAGAAACACCTATAAAATACCTAAATCCTATAACCTAAAATGTATAATCTAAAATCTATACTCTAAGAACACCCTAATATTTAAGAACACTTAACACTATTTTAACTTTCTTAAAAAGATATTAATGTTCTTAGCATAGGTCCATGCAGGATGACTTGGTTTTGTGGCAGTTCCGGCAGACAGCCTCTTTCAAAGTTTAGTATCAGTTTTGGCCTTTACCAGTTAGCAAGCCCAGTTTATTTCCACCACCAAATTGTGACCAGATTATAAAGTTAGTCTGTTCCAATCGCCAAACCGAGGCCGGTTTTTTTCCATCAGCTAAGACCCCCCTCCACAGTCTCTTTGGCCTGAGCAAACCTCACAGCCGAAAGCCTCTCCAGGTTGCTTCTGAACTCCGCTTGCCTCGCTCACTTTTATGGTGCTCTGGGGCCCCAAGACAGGTGCCTTTAAAGAGCTCTCTCTCAGCAGGTTTATGCCACGCCTCTGCCTCTACCACAGTCTACATTTTGTTAATGGCGTACCTTGCTGTGCACTTCTTTAACGTGACTTCTCGGTCGGTGAAGAAAAGGGAGACCGCATGGAGTTCTCTGGTTCATATATCACCTTATCTCATGATCCTTGGCAGTCTGGAGGGTCCACGAGATTTCTCAAGATGTCCAGCAGTCCCGTTGCCTCTCATGGCAATTGACGTCATCTGCGCGGCTTGTGCAGTTTCTTAGCCATGCCTCTTCAACAGGGCATACCATCTGGCCACAACCAAGCTTTGTCCATTTCAGCAAATGAAAGGGATGTCAAGCTCCTCCTTCTGTGCAGCCAGATGCTAATCTGAACTGCCTACTGATTTTACTAAAGAGACCTGACTTCTACCACAGATCATCGTCTGGATGAGAAAGAAACCTAAATCATTAGTTTAAGAAGAGTACCCAGGTCCCTCCAAATCCCATGTGTGTGTCTCTGAACTCTAATTATTGGGATCAGGGACCTGTGTTTCCCATCTGAAGGGATCAAAGATGTGTTCCACCACTCCTGGATCGA
>CAJQZJ010032076.1:3964118-3987187 GCA_907164525.1 Lophiomys imhausi | reverse complement strand
ACACACAATCACACACATACACACATACACACACCTACACACATACATACACATAAACACATATACACACATACACGCACACACACACATACACACACATACATACACATACACACACACACACAGGAAAGAGGAGTAACCCTTAGTGTATAAATCTTGCTTTTCAGGATTGATTTGTTGTCATAGCAAACCCTGGGTACTCTTCTTTTTTTTTTTTAATTTAAATACTTTATTTTTTTTCTTCAAGTTACATCTCAGTAACAAACCCCTCCCTATTCCCCCTTCCTAACCCGCCCTTCCACCCTCTTCCCCCCAGAAGTTTCCCCTTTCAGTCCAACAGATGGTTCCTTCTCTTATAACAGTAAGTATTATACAAAACAATAGATATAAATATGCCACATTTATGAGAGTAAATTGGCCCAGTATACCTTCCCAATGTCCAGTTTATACATATTTGGCCCCTGACTTTAACATTTTGCTATCTAACCAACTCCATGAGTTTAAAGGTCTATATGTGACTCAACATTCATACTATCTTGCAACACACTTTTAAGAGTATCTTCTTAGATCTATAACACCCTCTTGATTCCTAAACAGTTCAAAATTTAACTATAAGATTCTATCTGTCTATTCTTCAACCACCTCAGAGACCTGAGAGGGATAAATATATTTGCTTATATAGGAAGTGCAGAGCCTGCAGCTTCCAAAACTAAGAAAGAACATACCAGTAACTGCCTGGACAGTTCCCATTTTCTCTCCATACATTCCAGCATCAATCTTCAGCCTTTGGGTCCTGATTCTCTGACAGACATTTGTTGTAGAGCAGGGATTATGAAGGACTTACCTACCCTGTCTTGGCAGAGTTAGGCTGTCGACTTCCCTGCTACCAAGTTTTGTCCTTTTTGGACAGCAGTCTGTCTGCAGTTGGTGCAAGGGGTTTTTTCATGCCAAGAGAAAGGCTTGCCATTAATTCAACCATCTTACAGTGGAGGTTCTTCGATGCTTATCTTCTACTTGGAGTAGAATACAGGGTGCTGTCAGGCGCTGATATGTCTCGATATCAAAAAAAAAATCTTGATTTAAGATAACATCTTTGAATGCCATATTCTGCAGATCTCTAGGGGTTTTTGAAGATGCCCTAACCATCTCTTGTATTTAGATAAGCAAATGTTGCTTGTCTCTTAGCAACTTGATTACTGGGTAGTTTAGAGAATATCTGTGATAGACTGTCATAGTAGCTAACAAAGTGACATGTTTGCATGACTAGGAGTTTGTTTTAACTATCCTAGACCGTTTTAGACGGTTGGTATCAAGAGGTCAGAGCTTCACATTTTATTTTTAAGTATCTCTAGGTATGATACCATTAGGAAGCATTACCTTTAAATTTGTAACAATATACAAAGATCTATTCAATTGTGGTTAAATATACTCTTAATTATGTATCAATATACCAAGATGAATGCCTATGTAGCCCAATATAATCTTAATATTACGTCCATATGCAAGGGTCAATACCATTGTGGCCAACTATAATCTTAATTTTGTATCAATATACAAAGATCAATACCGATGTAATCCAATACAATCTTATTTTTGCACAATAAACAATGGTCAATACCACTTTAGCCAAATAAACTACTAATTTTGTATCAATATACAAAGGTATAAGGGCATATTCAATAATCTGCCCCTTCTTCTTGGACCTTCCTGTGCTATGTCTATATCTCATTTTTCTCAAGCCCATGCACTCCTACATAGGAGAGGAAGAAGGATACAGAAAAGGAAAAGTAGGAATTCCCTGGGGCTAACCTTCAAAACCCATTAAGGCAGGACCATTTATCAGCTTGTAGTCTCTTCCCCTACATATCAGAGTTTTCAGTTATCCTTCAAATGACCTAAAAGAAGGGCGGAGAAACACCTTCCCCATCCACTGGGCATGGGACGTCGCTCTCTTAAAGTGACTTCCTGCTGATTTGGGTCGTAGTAGACCTGTTTGGGTCCCGAACCCAAATGGGAAAAATGATTAAAAATGTTAGTACACTCCTTTTATGTTCAGTCCTTCTGTTCTCAGCTGTTTAGATGACCTAAGGGGTTTTAGTTTGGACCCAGATCCTATCTCATTTTCAAATTGGGTTGACTTTATTTCATTGAATTATACAAGTCCTTTAAATATTCTAGATACTGATTTCTCATGTATTTTTTTCAACATGTACATTTTTCAACAACTTTCCCTTTTTGTAAGTTGTGTATTCATTTCTTTTTCGAGTTAAAATGGAAGCAAACTTCATTAAATTATGTCTAGATTCATGGATACTGCTCAGGTTCATACCCAGGACTCCCAGAGTATGGTGCTAAATTACATCAGTCAAGGATGTATAATACCAAAGCACAAGGCTACCTACTACTAGCCTTTTGCCCAATCAAAGGCAAGCATTCATCCTTATATACTTCCTACCTACATAACTCCTGCCTATGTGGGATCAAGCAGTTGGGACAGCCAAGCTTGTTTACAGAAGTGAAAATCCATGGCTTGTTTCCTTACATCAACAATATTCCCCAGAATTCCAGGAAGTTATCTGTCCTTTGGCAAGTGGAGATTACAGTTTAGAGGCATTCTTGGTTTTTGTTTGTTTGGTGTTTGCTCTTTTCTTCATTAATTAATTTATTTACATCTTGATTGCAGCTTCCTCTCCCTCCTCTCCTTCCAGTCCCTCCTTCTCCCCTTCCCTCCCTGCATCCTCCCCAACCCTCTCGCCTCAGAGAAGGGGATGCCTTGAATGGATATCAATCTGCCTTGGCATATCAAGATGCAGAGGACTTGGTGTATCTTCTCCTATTGAGGTTAGACATGGCAGTCTAGTTAGGGGAAAGGGGTCCAGAGGCAGGCCATAGAGTCAGAGACAGCCCCTGCTATAGTTGTTAGGGGTCTCGCATGAAGACCAAGATGCATATCTGTTACATATATGTAGGAGGCCTAGGTCTATCATGTGCATGCTGTTTGGTTGGGTTGGTGGTTCAGTCTCTGTGAGCCCCTATGGGCCCAGGTTAGTTGATTCTGTAGGTTTTCTTGTGGTGTTTTGACCTCTCTGGCTCCTCTTACCCCACCCCTCCACACAATTCCCTGAGCTCTAACTAATGTTTGGGTGTGGGTCTCTGCATCTGTTTCCATCAGTTGCTGTGTGAAGTCTCTTAGAGGACAATTATGCTAGGCTCCTGTTTATTCTTCTTTATTTTTATGTGTTTTTATAGCTAACAAACACTTGCCATGTTAAAGGTGTGTTCCTAATTTTTTTTTTTTGCCAAATTTCAGTTTTAGTTCCTGCTGTGACCATGCACTTTTCTACCCATGCCCTAGTTTCAGAAATAATGACTCTGAGACTTAATTATTTGTGAATAAATGTGTAGACCATATAGCTAGGCATTTTCCCTGACTATCTCCTAACTTATTGTCCCACTTATTCTATTCTATGTCTGCCACATGGCAAGTTACCTCTCCTAAGTTTCATGTGTCCATCTTCCTCAGAGTATGGAGCAAATCTCTTGCCTCTAGCTAACTTCCATAGTTCAATCTGAACTCTGAGTTCTACTGGAGCTCCCACCTCCTATTATTTCCTGCCTCAGCTAATAGGCCAACAGTTTTTTATTGATGCTTCCATATAGTATGCAAGAGATTCCTTCTACATCCTACAATAGGTTCATGATCCACTTGATTGCTTTAATATGTAGAAAAGGGTCCAATCCATTCATTTGCATTTGGCTACCTGTTGCCCTCAGACTACTAACCATTGGAATTATCTTGATATTCTCATCAGAACTCAGCCCCAGGGAAAGGGTTCATTCAGTATTTCACTTCCATTGCAAATGTGAGCTTGAATACCAACGCACATGTAAGGCCTCATCAAGGTAGCATGCATCTGTAACCCCAGTGCAAGGAAGACAGACAAGTAGCTTCAGTAACTCACTAAAAAGTCAGCCCAGCTGAACTAGTGAGTTCAGTGAGAGATTCTACCTCATAATAATGAGATGCAGAGCAATTAAGGAAGACATCCACCATTGACCTTTGCCTTCACATGTATCCCATATACATGAACACACACATTAACATATACACTACTCACAAATGCACATGAACACACACAAAATCAATTGACATGAAGTGAGGATTTTGTTTCTAGTTTTACCTCCAGTTCTATCAGTTTTATTGCAAATATTCTTCTAATTTTGCTTTTATTTACAGCTCAAGAAACATTCATTATGTAAGTATCATTTTTTCTTTTCCATCCATCTGTTGACAGGCCTCTAGATTGGCTCCATCCCTTCGACTTTGTGAGAACTGTGGGGGTAAACACAGATGTGGTACACTTTTTGAGCATATTCTCAGAGTTACTATAGTTGGGTCATATGGCCATTGTTTTTTTTTTTTTAATAAAAACCGATATACTGAATTCCCTCAGTTCACATTCCTTCCAGCTGCACCAACTGGTGTTCTGACCAACAGCAAATAAGGGGTCTTGTTTCCCTACATCCTCACTAGTGTTTGTTGTCATTTGATTTCTTGCTGATTGACATTATGATTGGGGTAAGACAGAATCACAAATATTTAATTTACATTCCCTTGATGACTAAGGATGTTGAATACCCTTTCAGATATTTAATGGCCATTGTCTTTCTTTCTTGAGAACTGTTTATCTAATTTATTAGCCCATTGTGGAATCGATGCTTTATTTTAGACTATTTGATTATTTTTAGTTCTTTATAGATTATAGATAAGAATTCCTTGTCAGACATGTATTTGGAAAGGATTTTCTTCAGTTCTGTAGGCTGTCTCTTCACTCTGTCTATGGTATGCAGAAACATTTTAATCTCATTCAATCCCATTCATCAATGACTGGTATTGCTCTGTGCTATTCCAGTCCTTCTCATAAAGTCTTTGTCTTAGGGACCTAGATGCCTTCCACACTTTCAGGATTATTGCTGTTGTTGCTTTGGTTGTTATCAATGACCTTCATTCATTTATACCTTAATAGTATTTCTGTTATAATATCTCATTTAAGGTATGTAAAAACAGTTTATTACTATTTGAGTTCCTGTATCAAGGGGAACCTTAGAGTACACAAAAAAGATCGGCTAGTTTTGAGCTTGTATTTTAATCCATGGACTTTGGTTTTGGGCACAGTATATAGAATAAAAATGTGCTTTTGGTCAATGGCACTTATGTTGCAAAATACTACTCAAGGAAACAATTATTATTCTGCTTGTATTAAAATATCTGTTCATACATCATTAAGAAGAAGAAAGTAACATGGATATAAAATACAATCATGTAACTTGGGGCTAATTCTTAACTGTTAGGATTTTAGTTATTTTGTAGTTTGCTATTAATCAATGAGAAATGTTGGCCTTTTTCACATTGTTTGTTTGGCTTAGACCCTAACATGTTCCATCTTACAACCTCTAACATTTCAATGACAGATCAACTTTTTCTTCCTCTAAACTCTTTGAACATTTCTGTCTGTGCCTTACTTCTCTACCTATTAATGAACGCTGTGAAAAGAAGGGCAGAGAAAAGAATGGTGGTTTCTTGATTCTAAATTTGTAACTATCAAATCTCAGAGAAGTCTGTGTTCTAAAACTCATTTCCAAAGACTTTACTAAAGAGACCACTGGCTTCTGAACCAAGCCATTGTCTTCCTTTCTGGGCACACAGGTAGACCATGAATCCCAGAAGGCTTTCCACAGGATGTGGCACTGTATATAACAATGCTCTGGCTAATGTAGTATGAATGGACACTGTGTGTCTGTTCAAGGCTGTGTCAATAAATTTTCATGCACTACAGTTGCTTGGGATGGTGAATTCTAGAGCAACCTTCTTCCTTTTCCTTTAAAACCTTGTGGCAATGACTCAGAGAACATTCTGGAGGATGGGTGGAAAGAATGTAAAGTCTGGGAAGATGGAGGAGAGATGTGAAATGTTGACTTCCAGCTATGACCTGGCTTTTCACACACCAGCTCACAGCAGTTGTGGTTGCCTACACAAGATTGACATAACATTATGTCAGTCAAAATTCCAGCATGAGTAGGAAGGGTGATCCCTGAACCTCACCCCTGGAAGAGGAACTATTGGCTATTGATATCTTTTGAGGGAAATGAGAGTCACTCTCATTTGAGGATATGGCTTCTGGCAGATTGCCCATGCTTCCAGTGGATGATTCAACACTGAAGCACATATGGGCAGCTTCAGTTAGACACAGAAGGGCATGAAGTTTGGAGAGAGTTACGGTATAGAAGGCTGTTGACCACTGGCTCTACTTTCATCCCTAAAACTTTGCTCCATGTGGCTTTTTAGCCTTCAGAGTCAATGTGGAGCTTCAGAACTCAGAGAAAAATACAGACTTCCTCTTAGGTTTCATTGATCGTATATCTCAGAATTCATTTTTTTCCATTTAAGGACATTTAAGCTCCTTGCTGACTTTATAAAATTAAAACTCATACATGTGTTTTTCTAGCACCATATGCCTTCTTTAGAGCATCTTGGTTTTAAATTTAAGAACTTAGCAGAGGAGGAAATCTGGAGAGACAGTTATTCAGTGAAGTGTTTGCTTTGCTCTAAGTTTGATCCCTAGAACCTATGATCAAAAAAACCAGGAGCCACAATGATACATGGATGCAATACCAGCACTGAGGAGGCAGAGACAGGAGTATCCTGAGGTTTTGAGATCTCCTAACTGGAGATCTCAAACAAACACTATCACATAAAACAAAGTAGATAGCTCCTGAGGCCTATTACCCAACATTGACCTCTGGCCTTTATATGCAAGTGTGCACACACGCACACACACATGATAAACACACATATTCTCTCTCTCTCTCACACACACACACACACACACACACACACACACACACACACACACACCAATGTACCTACTCACCTCTATACAGAAATACACAAAGAATTTTCCATAGGGATAGTGTCAATTTTTCTATTGATGTCGTAGCAAATGAAAATGTGTTTTGAGGCTAAAAAAATGCAAATTTATTATTCTTGTGGTTCTGAAAGTTAGAAAGTCCCATGGTGATTCATGCAATTTAATAGAGTCATTCAAATAATCTAAAATAATTTACGTATATTCACAGATGCCAAGTATACATTCTGTATACTTAGGGATTATTATTCCACCCACCACAGTGTATTTCCCCAGTTTTCATGGAATATTTCTGCACTGAAAGTTCCTTATACCTATGATAAAACTGTTCAACCCATTCAATTCAGTTTATTTCTTCAACTTAATAAAGTCTCACCATGTAGGTGACACCATAATAGATACTCTGGGGAGAAAGAAAACACCATAATTATATATTGTGGTGCAGGATCATATAAGTTTATAACCTTGGTTGATAGACGTAGCATATATAGAAGAATTAACTTGATCAGAAGAAGTTCTGCATCCTGTCTAAAATTAAAATCATAATGCAGGGATTTTGTCCACCAGACTACTTGATAGACATAATCCTAAATGTTCTTTGGTTTATGGGGTGTGGAAACATGCTAGCACAGTCTAGAAAACATCAGTTATGTTCATTGTCAATTTTAACTTGGTCCTGAGGAGGTATGTAGGAGAGGAAACTGAATCTCCTAGGCAATGAGTTACTCACCTAAGGGAATGCAGAAAATAAACTCAAACACCTGTACTTAAATCCCATTATGTCTGACTCCAAAGTAAGCACTCTTTCCACATGTCTCTAGACATAACTAAATTGTCCACCAAAAAAAAAATGGATTATTCCAACTTATAACTCCAGTCGAACATCAAAATAAAGAGTTCTCCATGCTTTGGAAAAGAAAGTGTTATTTCACTTTTGTGTGTAGTGAGGCTAGAAGATGGGCTTTTGAAAATACGAGTTCTCATCTCTTTGAAAGCCAAGCACTTAGTTCTATTCAGTGTGCCCCAAACACTGGATTCCCACACACAACTGACAAGTCTTGTTTCTAGTTATTCACTTGATACCTACCATTTGAAAACTGAAAGCTGATATTTGACTTCAGCTCATTAACAATGGCATCTACAATAAACATATGGTGTGCGTGACAGATATCCCTTTTCAGAAACTGCTATAAAAATAGGTCTAAGAGTCTGCAAATTCTCATGGAAAAAAATTAATCATAGCGGATTAAAAAGAATCACTTTGTGATTTCCACAAGAATTCCTTCCAAAGTACTGGGCTGCATTCTAGCTTTCTTAGTGGTATAGAGAAAGAGAAACTAAATCTTGTTTTTTAAATAATTTATTTTTATTTCTTCAAGTTACATCTCAATCACAATCCCCTCCCTACTCCCCGCTTCAGTCCCACCCTCCCACTCTCTTCCTCCTCAACCCCCCATCCTCTTCCCTTTTTTTAAAGTTTAAGGTATATCTTTTCCCCCCAACAGCTCCCCCTTTCAGTCCAACAAATGGTTCTTTCTCTTATAACAATAAATACAATACAAAACAACAGAAATAAATAGGCCACAATTATGAGAGTTATATGGCTTAGCATACATTCCCAATGTCCAGTCCATATGTATTTGGCACCTGACTTTAACATTCTACTATCTAACCATCTCCATGAGTTTAAAGTTCTATATCTAACTCAGCTTTCATACTAACTTGCATCACAATTTTAAAAACATCTTCTTAGATCCAGAACACCCTCTTGATTCCTAAACAACTCAAATTTTAACTATGAGACTCTAGTTATCTATTCTTCAACCACCTCAGAGACCTGAGAGGGATAAATATTTCTGATTATATAGGAAGTGCAGGGTCCGCAGCTTCCAAACCTAAGAAATGACATACCAGTGGCTGCCTGGACAGTTCCCATTTTCTCTCCATACATTACAGAGAAACCGGGCCAAACGGCTGAAGATTGATGCTGTAATGTATGGAGAGAAACTAAGTCTTAACACAGGTAAAGTAAACTAGTGAAGAAAGCAAAAACACGGAAAAGAGGAAAGGTGGGCTCAACCTGCCTCAAAGTGAGGTACTGAGTTCTTTTCCTTGTAGAGAAATTCCAGGGACTTGAGAGGCCCCAGCTTTTCTTTGAACTGGTGCAATAGACAGCAGAGAGCAGGCAATTACCCACCAAGGAGGATGAGACTCTCCAAAGGCTACACAGGGAGAGACATCAAGAGTTCTTAACAGTTCAGAGGATAAATTCAGGACTAAGTTGGGGACAGAGAGAAAGGGGCACCTCAATTGTTCTCACATGCTCTGGGACTGTTATCTCATTTCTGTTCCTTTAAAAGCACTGAAGAGATCATCTAACTTGTATAATATTCTGTGTGCTCTTTCTTTCTCCAAGGGAGGATAGGATTATAAAGTGACTGGTAACTCATGGAAGAATTATGGGTAAAGCATATGCATTTCTTGAGGCCTCAATTTTACTTTACTGTGAATTAAAAGATTGGACCAGATTACTTCTCAGATATATTTTGAGAATCTTTTTTCTCCGGCATTAGCCATAATGACTTTTAGAAGGCCAGAAAATATTTCTCCATGAATGAACGGTACGTGATCTTTTCTCAGCCAGGTTCAAAGTCAGCACCCTCCCAACTGACTGATAAAACTGTGCATGAGATCCATTTTGATCAAGGTATCTGTGATCCAGAAAAATACCTTGGAAGGCAGTGGCCATTATTAACTTCCTCTTGCCTTCTGTAATAGCCAAAGTTGGCAAAGTAATCATGAATGTTGGGACTAGTGCGATGGTTCAGTGGTTAAAAGCACATGAGTCTGACTCCCAGCATCCACATTGGGGGTCTCATCACTGCCTGTAACTCCAGGTCCAGGGGTCACCCGGTCTCTCCAGCCTCTGCAGGCATCTGCACGCATATTCCCAAATGCACACACACATAGACACAATTAAAAAAAATAAATCTTAGAGTAGGTTAATAATAGCCAGAGCCGTATCAAAATCAAGCACATCCTAAATACAATACAGCGTGAGAGGATTGGGTTTTAAACAGAAGAAAAACAGTGAGAAACCTGGTAAAACTCGGTAAAGTATTGACTTCAGTTAATTTCTTGGTTTTGACTAATATTAATTATGATGCTAACATTTGAGGATGTTAGACAAAGCAGAAATGGGAACATTCTACTGTTTTTCAAATTCTTAGTAATTCCAAAACAACTTCAGTATGAAAATGCAATTTAAATGACTGTGTCATTAAGTGAATATGCTGCATTTAAGTTGATTGGCCCATGGGGCACTGCTTTAAGAATTTGTTAGCCCTTTTCCAATCTCCTTTTTCTAGCAACTTTTCTTCCCTTCGTCCAGCCTTACGTACTTAAACTATCTCATGATGTATTCTCTGGTGTCCCTTGCATCCCTATGTGCCCCCAGAACTGTGATGTGCACAGAGTAGAATGGATTTCATAATGTTTTCCAGCTAAATAAAGAAGGGGAGAGTAGCGGACAAGACGGTGTCACACGAAAAATGATGTGCAGTTTAGATCTGATGTGAGGGGGAATGAATTACTATTTATAAAATAGCCCAATAAACTTGGCTTCCCTGAAATTGTGCTGCCCCACTGTTCAATCACATGTTTTGTATTGAAAATAAGCAAAGACATTGATCCAAAATGGGGAGGATGGAATCTTAGAGTCACTTTTGAAAACCTGTGCTATCCTTTACCATTTCGACCTTCACACGCCTTTCCCGAAAAAAAGAACAGGATAACTTAGCCTTGCCAAGTCTACAGAAAGCAAAGCTTCAGCTGGCATGGGAACAGGCAGCTTTCCTTTAGCTGCCGAGCCTCCCTTTGCTTTTTACTGTTTCTTACTGGATGCCTCGTTCATAACGAAGACAACAGTAGAGGCGTGATGGACTCCATCACTCCCAAGGTTCAGAACAGCACTAGACAAATGAGTTCCTTTGACCTTATAGATTTAGTTTAAGTTCCTGGCTGCTTTTTTTTTGGTGGGGGGGACGTCTCAGTATTGTTCAAATAAGTAGGACAGGTTACAAAGGTTGTTTCATGGCCATACGTAGAAACGCCTGTGGTTTGCACCTAACCCTTGGCTGATGAAGTGGGTAGGGTGCCCCAGGGACTCACACAGTATGCGCTGGGCTTCTCTTATCTGCCACCCTGAATAAGAAGTATGCACCCATGTGTCACCGTCCCTAACCACTGAAACTTCTTTGTGAAAACCTCAGCACACACTGTGACTGCTTTATGACTTTACTTATTCTCTGCCTCCTTACACCGAGATGTTAATTGTAACTAATTGGTTTGATTTATGACCTAACAACAGCATGAAATGTGCTGTAAAAACCCAAGAGAGACAAAGTTCTAAAATCCGACCCAGAAAAATTGATTTTCAATTTAGTTCTGGAAATCCTTTACTAAAACTTTAAGCTGGAATCCTCTTAGCCTCCTCACAAATCAGCTTTATTGCCTATAAAGCCAGAAAAAAAAAAAAAAGGCTAACTTTGTAAGGTGGCTTTGAGAATTGCAGCAATAATGGAAATGAAAGCCCCAGGTACAGAACAGAATCATAACACTTTTTTTTTCTTGTCATTCTGACTGTATCATCTTATGTTAGGTGTGCTTCCTGCAAGAGAAACAATCCTAGGAACTCCTCTGAGCCTGCCTGTCTATAACTTGAGGTGGTCCCCACTGTGTTAAGGAACAGCATGAAGTTTGGCAACCCAAACAGAACTGAGACACGTGGCACAAGCTTCAGTCCCTGGGGACTGGGGAAGCTGTGGTTCGTTCACAGCATGGGCAGAAATGGGCATGCAAATGCTGGGAGTGGAGTTCTGCATTTCAAAGCCCAGTGAACAAGGAAGGAGTATAGGGCTGATTCCCCCACCCCTGCCTGGCCTCCCTGTCTGCACCCTCTCTATTCATTCATCCCTAGACAGGCTGGCCAACATGAGGACCTGATGTGAGGTGTTAGCTCCATTCAGTTGCACCTGTGCAAGAGCATTAGTTAACGTCTCACTGAAGCATTCCACATGTTTCCTACCTCAAGCCAGCATAAAGACAGCATTCTCACACGCTCCCCTAATCCTGGCCTCCATAAATCCTTTCCAAGTCCCTTCCTCCATTGTCCTTCCTATCCATCAAGAGAGAAAGAACATGAAGCTGAGTGGGTAGAAGGGAGGGGTGCTTGGGAGGATTTGGGGGAGGGGAAATAACAAGTTCCAATTTTCAAAAAAGAAAGAAAAATGTAAACGTAAGAAAAGAATCCAGTGGAATCATGCACAGTCCATCTTTTCCTGGAGCACGTTCACAAAAGAGTTCTGCTTTCAGTCTTTCTTCACCCTTTGCGTTTGGGGAGTGGGGAGAGTTGTGTGTATCAGAGGAAGGAGTGGGAGGGAATGTGAGGAGGCAGACAATGCTACATGCAGTGAAGATTTGAAAGTAGTGTGGGACAACTTTATACAGGAAAGAATGGATGGCAGGGGGGAATCCACTGGGGCAAACATAGGTTCTTGGAGGTTTTATTAAATCATCTTTATGTCTAAAACAGAAAATAGGTTGCATTTAACCAATATTAGTGACCAGGTTCAATGTCTCTAGGTGATTTTATAATCATGAAGACTTGCCCCTCTTCTCTCAATGAGAAATGAGTTACAATCTACATATTAAGATAAGTTCTACAAGGTAAGCTAGATTTTCTGTTACTTCCTCACGGGTGTTGGAGCATGGCTCAGTTTATTTTATGTCCTCCAGAATTTTTCTTTTAGCATCTTTATCATTATTGCCCCTTCCAAGATATATTAACATGATTTAAATTCACTTCTCCAAATAATTTACACAATCTGTATTTGGCAAAGTGACATCAGTATGGGCAAAGAAATGTCAATGTGAAAAGCTATCCATCCATACAGAAAAATCCCCTCATAAGGAGAGCACAACAGGTAACTGGAGAAAATTGTAAAATCCCCTCCATTATCCTCCTCCAAACTCCCATGCTCTGGAAGGAGAGTAAAGGAGCACCCATCTTTGCTATGCACTCAGCTCTCAGTCTCTCCCAGTGAACACAGAGACTGACTCCACAGCCTCAACTTCATTGGCTGAGCCCTCAAGTATAATCCAGGTTAGTATCCAGGGGCCAAGACTTCAGAACTACATGGTTAGAACCTAGACTCACTCCATGCCAGGCATCTGGACTTGGGCTCTCTCCTGTTCTTTCCACTCCAATTGAATGTGCATCTCTGCCTGCCTCTGTGGACCTAGGAATCAGTTTCACCCCAGTGGATCCCAGAACCAGAATTCTATTCAACTCCGACTTAGGACCAAGGTAGTTCCCATGAACCCAGACACCAAATCTGCAGCAGCATTAGGATGCTCTGCAGACTCGGCGTCCCAAAAAAATCTCAGCTCTGGGTTGGCTCCTGTGAATGGAGACTGCAGAAGCTTAAACAGAACCGGCAAGCAAATTGAGTGGCCTGTGGTCCACAGACCTCAGGACTCAGATGCTTGATCTACTCCAGATTTCCCCTATGGAATACTATGCCACACTCCCTTGGGGGGACCCAGGCTGTGTGTCTACCTGCTGACATGAGCAGCAAGGCAGCTCACCTGGGATCTATTCAAAACCTGCCCATAGACACCATCACAAGTGGATGAGCAGAATGAACGGCATCCCCTGGTGAAGCCAGTCTTGAAAGACTGAAGAAAGCACCCACTTCACGGAATGTGTAGTTGCCAACACGAGGTCAAAGGGCCCCAAACAATGAGAGAACCATCACATCACTAAGAGAACAGAGCTTTGCATACAAAACCAACTCTGAAAAAAAATAAAAGATTCACGAATTACCCAAGAAGGGTTTCTAAGACATCCACTCTAAAAGCTACAAGAGAACACAGACAATAAAACAAAACCAAGAAAACGGTACAAAGCGGAAAGCTCCACAGAGAGACAGAAACTAGAAAGAAAGCACCCAGGAGCTGAAACATAATGACTGAAAACTTCAGAATCCCAGTGTTTCTTGTCAATACATGAACATCAACAGAACCAACCAACCTAGGCCCCTAGAGGCTTACAGAGACTGAAACACTAACCAAAAAAAGAAGAAAAAACCTTAGACTAGACCTAGACCACCATATACATATATAGATGATGGACAACTGGGTCTTCATACATAGCAAATGGGGGGGGGGGTGATGGTCTCAATAATGGACTCTGTTGCCTGTTAGTGGGACACCTTACCCTAGCTGGGCTGCAATATCAGGCCCCGGAGCGAGAGGAAGCCTTTAACTCTTAGATGACCAATGTGAAGGGGGTGGATATTGGGGATCCCCCCTCACCCGAGGAAAAGGATAGGAGAGATAAGGGAAAGAGGGTGGGAAGGTCAAATGGGGAGGGGAGGAGGAAGAGGCCTGTGATGGAGATGTAACTTGAATAAATAAATAAATGTTGAAAAAAATTCCAGTGTTTCACTAGTCGGCTTCATTAAGAGGAAAAAGAATCAGTGAGTTTGAGGACAGACCATTTGAAATCCTTCATTTCCCCCCTTAAACTACTGCATGTTGCTTCTATTTGTGAGAAATAAAAACACTAACATACAGAAAGTGGTTTTATTTTTATAAACTGTGCAGAAGAAAAAATAATAAAAGCGAATGAAGAAAGTCATGGATCTTATGAAAGTCATGGACCAAGCAATATAGTACAGACAATTTCATATCTCTGAAAAGGAGAAATGAAAGGAAATATAAGTTCTGAAATCTAGAAAAGGAAATGAGCATTCGACGCCAAAAAAAGCCTAACCGTCCCAAAGACTAATCATGAGGTAGCTTCACTGAGCCACACCATAATCGAATTCTCAATCAAAGACAACCCTGAAATCAGAAAGAGAAAGAGCCTCACCATATACATGAGAACTTCCATAAAGTTAGCTGCAGATTTCTCAGAAAGAAAAATAACTTGAGGATGGGAGAAACAGGGATACATATTTAAATTATTTTAAAAAAATTCAAACACACATACAAACCTGTACATTTGTACTCCACACGTGCAGACACAAACATACAAAAAAACTTTTACAATTTGAAATGGAATTACACTAATAACATAAAAACTCACTGAAGTACAAATTTAATTGACAGGTATTAGAATAAGCGGATACCACATAGGCAAACTAAGAACATTCTAATATTGTAAGGGTGATGCATAAACCACATTGAATTCATATGAAAGGAAGTTAAAACAAATGAGTAATTACTATTACTCATTTAAACATTTTTTTGTCTTACTCAATTTAATTTTTCAAACAAAGTACAAACAAAACAGTAAAGTCATTCCATATCTTTTATCCTACGTTTAAAAAAATTACTCTCATAGAAACTATTTTTTTTGAAATTTTTTCCTTTATTTTTTATTTCTTCAAGTTACATCTAAATCTCAGTCCCCTTCCTAGTCCCCCCTCCAGTCCCACCCTCCCACCCTCAACCCCCCCATCCTCTTCACTTTTTTTTTCTTTTAAGTTTAAGGTATATCTTATTTCCCTCTACAGTTTCCCCTTTCAGTCCAACAAATGGCTCTTTCGCTTATAATAATAAATACAATACAAAACAACAAAGGTAATTTGGCCACAGTTATGAGGGTTATATGGCTTAGCATACATTCCCAATGTCCAGTCCATATGTATTTGGTACCTGATTTTAACATTCTACTATCTAAACATCTCCATGAGTTTAAAGTTCTATATCTGACTCAACATTCATACTAACTTGCAACACAATTTTAAAAGTATCTTCTTAGATCTATAACACTCTCTTAACTTCTAAACAACTCAAAATTTAATTATGAGACTCTAGCTATCTGTTCTTCAACCACCTCAGTGACCTGAGAGGGATAAATATATCTGATTTTATAGGAAGTACAGGGCCTGCAGCTTCCCAAACTAAGAAATGACATTCAGTGGCTGCCTGGACAGTTCCCATTTTCTCTCCATACATTACAGCACCGATCTTTAGTCGTTTGGCCCCGTTTCTCTGACAGACATTGATTGTAGAGCAGGGGTTATAAAGGACTTACCTACCCTGTCTTGGCAGAGCTAGGCTGTCGACTTACCTGCTTCCAGGTTTTGTCCTTTTTGGACAGAATTCTGTCTACAGTTGGAGCAAGGGGCTTTTCCTACCAAGAGATAGGCTTGCGACTAATTCAATCAAATCCCCCTGGAGATTCTTCGATGCTCATCTTCTACTTGGAGGAGAATAGGGGGTGCTGTCAGGAGTTGATATGTTTTGATATAAAAAATCTAAAGTTACAAAAACATCTTTGAATGCCATATTCTGCAGATCTCTTGAGGTTTTTGAAGAGGCCCTAACTATCTCTTATATTAGGGTAAGCAGATGTTGCTTGTCTCTTAGCAGCTTTATTTATGATTAGCTTAGAAAATAACTATAATAGGCTGTCATAGTACCTAACAGAATGACCGGCTTACATAACTATTAGTTTACATTTCTTAATTATCCTAAACAGTTTATGACAATTAGTAGTAAAAGGCCGAAACATCACATTTCATTTTTTTTCTTTACCTCCTAACCCTTCCATCCCATTTCTCTGGGGTGGGGTGTCCTTATATAACAGTCCCTCATCTCAGTTGAGAGGCCGTATGAGGGCCAAGAGCCTCCTCATTCATTGGGGGTCTATGAAGCAGTACCATCAGTGAAAAGTGTCTCGTTGCCCGGGAGAGAGAACTACTAAACAAACAAACCAATAAGCAGACAATTAGATAAAAAAGACTAAAAAATAGACAAAATATATAAAAATAAATAAATATTAAAAATAAAAAGTCTATGTCCAAGTTTCCTTTGGTGTGTTAGTTGCAGTATCGATACCTTCTACTATATAGCTAAAATCCTACTATAAGTGAATAGATGCCATATGCATCCTTCTGAGCCTGGGTTAGCTCACTCAGGATGACCTTTTCTAGTTCCATCCATTTGGCTGCAAATTGCATAATTTCATTGTTCCTGATAGCTGAATAGTATTCCATTGTGTAGACGTACCACAGTTTTTTAACCCATTCTTCAGTTGAGGGACATCTGGGTTGTTTCCAGTTTCTAGCTATTACAAATGAGGCTGCTATAAACATAGATGAGGAAACTTCCTTATGATTCCATGAAGAGGCATTTGGGTTTATACCCAGAAGTGGTATGGCTGGGTTCTGAGGCAAAGCTATTCCAAGTTTTCTAAGATATCGCCAGACTGACCTCCATAGTGGTTTCACAAGCCTGCATTCCCACCAGCAATGGAGTAGGGTACCCCTTTCTCCACACCCTTGCCAGCATGTTCTGTCATGTGAGATTTTGATCTTAGCCATTCTGACAGGTGTGAAATGGAATCTCAGAGTCGTCTTGAGTTGCATTTCTCTGATGATTAAGGATGTTGAGCATTTCTTTGTCTCTCAGCCATTAGGGATTCCTCCTTTGTGAATTCTCTAGCTCTGTCCTCCATTTTTTGATTGGATTATTTGGTTTCTTGGCATTTAATTTCTTGAGTTCTTTGTAGATTTTGGATATTAACCCTCTGTCAGACGTGGGGTTGGTGAAGATTTTCTCCCAGTCTGTAGGCTGCCGTTTTGTTCAAATGACAAGTGTCTTTTGCCTTACAGAAGCTTTTCAGTTTCATGAGGTCCCATTTATTGATTGTTGATCTCAGGTCCTGAGCTGTTGATGTTCTGTTCAGGAAGTTGTTGTCTGTGCCAATGAGTTCGAGGGTTTCTCCCAATTTTTCTTCTAGTAGATTTAGTGTGACCGGTGTTATGTTAAGGTCTTTGATCCACTTGGACTTAAGTTTTGTACAAGGTGATAAGTATGGGTCTAATTTCATTCTTTTACAAGTGGACATCCAGTTGGAACAGCACCATTTGTTGAAGATGCTGTCCTTCTTCCATTGTGCTGTTTTGGCTTGTTTGTCAAAAATTAGGTGGCTATAAGTGTGTGGGTCTATCTGGATCTTCAATGCAATTACATTGATCTACTGGTCTGTTTCTATACCAATACCATGCTGTTTTTACAACTATTGCTCTGTAGTACAGCTTGGAATCTGGGATGGTGATACCTGCAGATGTTTTTTTTTTTTTTTATTATTGTACAGGATTGATTTAGCTATTCTGGGCTTTTTGTTGTTCCATGTGAAATTGAGAATAGCTCTTTCCAAGTCTATAAAAATTTGTGTTGGTATTTTGATAGGAATTGCATTGAATCTATATATTGCTTTTGGTAGGATGGCCATTTTTATTATATTGATCCTACCTATCCATGAGCATGGGAGATCTTCCATCTTCTAAAGGCCTCTTCCATTTCTTTCTTCAAGGGCGTGAAGTTCTTGTTGTACAGGTCCTTTACTTGCTTGGTTAGAGTTACCCCCAGGTATTTTATGTTTTTTGTGGCTTTGTGAAGGGGGTGGTTTTCCTTATTTCTTTCTCAGCCCATTTGTTTTTTGTATAAAGAAGGGCTTCTGATTTTTTTGAATTAATTTTTTATCTAACCACTTTGCTGAAGGTGCTTATCAGCTGTAAGAGTTCTCTGGTGGAATCTTTGGGGTCACTTAAGTATACTATCATATCATCTGCAAATAGGGATAATTTGACTTCTTTGTTTCTGATTTTATCCCCTTGATCTCCTTTAGTTGTCTTATTGCTATAGCAAGAACTTCAAGTACTATATTGAAGAGATATGTTGAAAGTGGACATCCTTGTCTTGTCACTGAGTTTAGAGGAAATGCTTCAAGTTTCTCTCCATTTATTTTGATTTTTGTCACTGGCCTGCTGTATATTGCCTTTATTATTTCTAGGTACGGTCCTTGTATGCCCGTTCTCTCCAGAACTTTTAGCATGAAGTAGTGTTGGATTTTGTCAAATGCTTTTTCTGCATCTAGCGAGATTATCATGTGGTTTTTTTTTCTTTTATCTTGTTTATATGGTAAATGACTTTGATAGACTTTCGTATGTTGAACCATCCCTGCATTCCTGGGATGAAGCCTACTTGATCCTGGTGTATGATAGTTTTGATGTGTTCTTGAATTCGGTTTGCTAGTATTTTATTAAGTATTTTTGTATCCATGTTCATGAAGGAGATTGGTCTGTAGTTCTCTTTCTTTGTTGGGTCTTTGTGTGGTTTAAGAATCAGGGTGACTGTGGCCTCATAGAATGAGTTTGGCAATGTTCTTTCAGATTCTATTTTGTGAAAGAGTTTGAAAAGTATTGGTGTTAGCTCCTCTTTGAAGGTCCGGTAGAATTCCATGCTAAAGCCATCTGGCCCTGGGCTTTTTTTGGTTGGGAGATTTTTAATGACTGTTTCTATTTCTTTAGGGGTTATAGGGCTGTTTAATCTGTTTATCTGATCTTGATTTAGCTTCAGTAGGTGGAATCTATCAAGAAAATTGTCCATTTCACTTAAGTTTTCAAATTTGGTAGAGTATAGATTTTTAAAGTAGGATCCAAATATTCTCTGGATTTCCTCAATGTCTGTTGTTATTTCACCCTTTTCATTTCTGATTTTGTTGATTTGTGTTTTCTCCCTCTGTCTTTTAGTTAATTTGGCTAAGGGTCTGTCTATTTTGTTGATTTTCTCGAAGAAACAACTCTTGGTTTCATTGATCCTTTGTATAGTTCTTTTTGTTTCTAAGTTGTTGATTTCAGCCCTAAGTTTGATGATCTCCTGCCTTCTGTTTAAACATTTAAACATTCGTATGCAAGTTATATATATATATATATATATATATGCATATATATATATATGGCACAACAATATAAAACACAAGAGATTTAAATCTAGAGTGTTTCTATACAAGTCACAATCTTATATCTAAAAAATTCCAAACGCTACAATGAAATATAGTTATAATATTGAGCAAATATTCAGTAAAGCTTCAGAATAAGGCCACACACAAAACTCTACCAGTGGTAAAATGTCTGAAAACAATCCCACACAAAGTAACACAAAGAAGAATAGATTTATTCAAAGAGGTAAAGAAACCTGGTTATAGTCAAAACCCAAAAAATATCAATGAAAGAAATTGAAAATAAAGATAAATGGAAAGATACTATGTCTGTAACTTGAAAGAACATTGTTAAAATATGCTTATTTTCCAGTGGTCTATAAATGTAATGAGAGCACCATCAATATTCCACAGTCACTTGTCACAGAGAGAGAGGAAGCAACTCTAAAATTCATATGGACTCTCAGGAGATCCACAAAAAGCCAAAAATCTTTGAAACAAAACAAAGCTGTGGTTGAAATAATTTTTATGACTTCAAAATATACTACAAACTATGGTCACTGAAAAAGCATGGCATTGGAATAAAAAAAAAAGACCAATAGAACAAAACAGATGGCCACAGTAACCCTACATATTTATAGTCAATTGATCTTGACTAAAATTGGAAAGAACACATGATTGACGGAAAAGATATTATCTTTAATAAATGGTGTTGATATGAAGTGAGTTAAGTCAGAGGTAAAAGAGATAAAATAGTACATAATTTCACTCGTATGTAAAATTTAAAAGGAGTTGATCTCATAGAATTGAGACTAGTTAGTGCTTTGAGAGAAAAGATGGAAAAATGAGTGGGAAGGTAGGCCAACAGATTTTAAATTATAATTGGAAGTAATTTCTGGTGTCCAATTTCACAGTACAGTGACTATACATAATGTTGATGCATGATTTATTTTGAAAGACTTAAAATAAAATATTCATAATGTTTTAACAAGAAAGCAATAAGAAATGCTTGAGGAGATAAATATATTTACCCTTATTTGAATATTACCTAATTACACATGTAATAAAACATAACATAGTACTTCACAAATATGTACCAAAGTTTATTGATCAGTTAAAGTAAATGTTTAAAAATTTTAATATTAAATAAAAGATGTGAAAATAAATCACAAAGAACAAACTCTCCATAGATACACAGAAGAATGAAACTGGATCATTATCTCATACCTCAAACAAAACTCAACTGTAATGGATAAAAGACTTAAGCATAACCTGAAATGGTAAAACTACTAGAAAAAACAAGTGTCTTCCTCACATTGGTTTGGAAATGTCTCCTTATGTATAAGTTCATAAGCACAAAAGTAATAAAATAAAATAAATGATCTTGAATCAAGTTAAAACTGTACAGAAAAGAAAATAATTAACAAATAATGGGAAAGCCAAGGGAAATATTTACAGATGATTTATCTAACAAGGGTTTGATGGTGTAGTGTTAAGCATTCTAAATGTTAATTGGTCCTGTTTGCTGTCTGTTACTTATATTGACTCTGATTGGTTAAATAAAATGCCAAGGCCTGAGATTGGGCAAAGACAGAGAAAGGTGGGACTTCCTGAGATTAGAACAGGAAGCCTGTGCTTTAGACAGAGGATTAAAGCATTCCAGCCAGCAGCAGGAAGAAGAAGACATTCCAGCCAGGAGGAGCAGGAAGAAGGAGGCACACACCATGGGACAGAGAAAAGAACCTCATTCCACATGGCCAGGAACATCGGCATATCATGGAGAATGGCAGTCCAAAGGGATGTATGTATATATGGGGTCACATTTTTGTAATAGAATTATGAGCTAGCTTAGATGGGCTAGGATTGCACAACTCAGACCAAGGTTTGTTAAAAATCCATGTGGTGTCTGTGTGTGCTCATTTATAATGGCTGCTTAAAGATTAACAACTGCTGTGAACCAATTAATGATAATATAAATACAACAAAATTATGCAATTTGCAGGCAAATGGATGGAACTAGAGAAGCTCATTCTGAGGGAGCTAACCCAGACCCAGAAGGATGCACATGGCATCTATTCACATATAGTCAGATTTTAGCCATATAGTACAGGATAACTATACTACAACCAAGGCACCAAAGGGAACATGAACATAGATGTTTTACCTGTCAATGAGACATTTTGCCCTAGTGGTGCTGCCTTGTAGGCCCCCAGTGTATGAGGAGGCTCTTGGCCCTCATATGACTGCTGAACTATGGCAGGGGACTGTTATGTAGGGACATCCCACTCCAGAGGAGTGAGATGGAAGGGATAAGGGGTAGAGGGTGGGAGGGTGGGACTGGGATGGGTTGAAAGAGTACACTGCGATGGAGATGTAAACTGAAGCAATAAATAAATATTTAAAAAAGAAAAAAAGTTGAACTCAAAGCAATTGAATATAGCATAATATTTCTCTGAGGCCTGGAAAGTATAGGATTGTAAGGGGAAATGAATCATTGTGCATCATGTTAGAGTTCCAAGTTAGTTCTGGTGTGCTGTAATACTGTTGTTGCCGTTGCATGGCACTGCAAATAAAGACAGTGAAATGTGCTCTACCTTTGAAAATGTTGAAGGAAGAGGACTCAGCATGTTAGTCAAATGTTTCTGTTACTATTTTATATTTGAGGACTTTTTAATTCTATTTCTCTGATCTCAAGGTTTTAGTAGTTCTGAAATATTCATCATCTTTTCCTTGATAGAAAGTGGGCATATAACTCTTAGAAAAAGTAAGAAAATCATATTCCAGTTCTTTTTTTTTTTTTTTTTTAGGTTTTTCGAGACAGGTTTTTTTTTGTGTGTGTGTATCTCTGTCTGTCCTGGACTCACTTTGTAGACCAGGCTTGCCTTGAACTCACAGAGATCTGCCTGCCTCTGCCTCCCTGAGTATTAAAGGTGGAGGGATGGAAAGAGGGTACTGTGATGGAGATGTAACCTGAGGTAATAAATAAACATTAAAAAAAAAAAGGACGTGCAGCCTCACACCTGGCAATTACAGACAGTGAACTGCGAATTGCATGTGGGTGCTGGGACTTGAACCTGGGTCCTTTGGAAGAGCAGCCAGTGCTCTTAACCACTGAGCCATCTCTCCAGCCCCCACATTCCAATTTTTAACTCAAAGGCTTTAAGAGGCTTTAACATATTAAGTATGTTAATTTCCCAGATCCCAGTTTTACTGACAAAAGCAGTTGTCTGAGTTTGGCCATATACATACACAATCATATATATGTCCTTGTTGCCATCCAGGAATTTATCATATATCCCTCAGTTCTAAAAGCTTTTTGATTAGTTTTCATTGAAAAATTCCTT
>CAJQZJ010032076.1:3933717-3945350 GCA_907164525.1 Lophiomys imhausi | reverse complement strand
ACACACACACACACACACACACACACACACACACACACACACACCATGAGCAGTGAATAAAATAAACTAATGTTTCAATCTTCTTCCTTTTGCTTTTCACTTCCAGAATTTGAATCCAGGACCCTGTGCATGGCAAACACACACCCTACCACTCAGCTACATCCTCAGCACTTGATGCTTTATGCTATCACAAGTAATCAAGAGTGCCCAGGTCTCTACTTGCTTAGCTTTCTGTATGTATAAGGCAGAGACACATGACCTGGTTGGCCTTAGCTGCCGCTGGGTACCTAAATGTCAGAGCCGGGTTTTTATGACTTTCTTTAATTACTTGTCAACACAAGTAATTAGCTCAAGCTCCGATGACTCCCAACAATGGGAGAAAGCCCTCTGCAAATACCAGATTGGGGGAAGAGAACTCAGCTCAAACTCACAACTTAATACCTGCCAGATGTAATCCCTTCTCTTCAGTGACAGAGCTAATGAGTGGATTGCAAGATTTTACACTTCACCTCTGATGTTTTAAACACCTCAGATAATAATAGAAATACATTTTACATAGTGCTTTATGGGGGCTGGCTCATTTAATCCTTGCATCAGTGTGAGAAAGAATTATTAGCCAAGCTTTACAGCTGTGGAAACAGACGCTTGAGGAGATCAAATGACTGTTCTGAAACCACCCAGCTGGTAACTGAGACAGTGTAACTTCACCTGAATGCTTATTGTACCAGTGGCCGACAGCCGAAACCAAAGCCTGCCTTTTACACCAAGCGGGATTCAGTATCAACACAGGTAGAGTGAATCAAATCCAGGAGACGCTGCCTCCAACCCACTCCTAAATAGACTTAGGTGCCCTCCCCAACCTACACACAACATCCCCCAAATCAGACCCAGTTATCAAATGCTAGAACCATGAGATTCACACTATTATTTATTAGTGTGAAATGCTCTTCATGCTAACACACAAATAAACCTAAATAACTTAAAATTTGGCCTATTTACAGTTTCATTTTATAGATAGTAAAACATTTAGATTGGAAGGATAAAACCCAGGGGTGGACCCTTTTCCATTGAGCAGTTGATCAAAGTACATTTGGGCAAGCAGCAGGCTGGAGTCACACCCAGAGCTAGCCAGCTGTATTACACACATGGCTTGTGGCTTGACTTCTAAATATCACTATCTAAATATATTGGGGGAAAAAAGTATGGTTCCAAAGGCTGGCCGCATCTGCCTGGCATTTTCTATTATTTTTGTACAATCAGCAAATGAATGATCACAGTAATGAAGGAGGAGATAATACTTGGGAACTTGCTTTGTTCAGTAGTGTCAAAGACATCTCTCAATGGTTTAGTTCAAGCTACTTGCCATCTTTTTCTGTCCTTGCCTTCCTGCAAATCGCAATGATTTGAAAGACACAGATTAGGAGTTGGAGATAAGGCAGAGATACTTTTCCCCATCCCTGCCCACTCTATCCTGTTAAGAGGAAACACAAATTCTCCCATTAGTAATTGAGTGGATTGAGGTTGTCATGCAGATCAATGTAATACGGTTTCACACCTTGTCCATTTTGAGCTACTAAGTGGGAACTCCCAAGAAGCAACTCCCAGGAAGGAGAATGCAGGTGCTTTGATGCCATGCCAAAGACTACATTTTTCTAAAATAGGGTTTGCATGGCAAATCCAGGAGGCAGACTCTTACCATCATCAAGAAATATCTAGTATGTAGCATAACAAAAAAGCAATGCATACTTGAACCAGATTTAGATCATGTTCTCCAGTGGCATCTTCAATCATAAACTTAGTCAGCCATACAGCCTATTCTAAAAGGATCTAAAGAGTTTGCTAACCACAGTTAGATTGTCTTTCCAGCTTTTTTTGTGGCTGAAGTTTTAAAAGCCTGGAATACACAGCTACATTTCAAGTTTCTTCTCTTTTACAATAATTCTCCTAAAATCCTCCCGAGACTTGTTGACTTATATCTAGGTGAGATCTCCTTAAGGATAAAGAAAAATACCATTGATTTTAAATATTTATCCCCCACTGAAAAGAAGTATTTACAAAGGTATGAATAAGAAGGTTGGAAGCAAACAAATACAGTGGGAAGGGACACTGAAATTGATTACTAGGTTGGTGAGCCTAATTAGTCATTCAGACTTGTCTATAGACTCTCATGAATATCTTGTGCTGGGATATTGTTTTAAAGCACATTATTTGTGGCAAATCAGATGGTGCCTCCATATATTTTAACCCTGGAAAAAGGTCTATACTGGCCCTCCATTGACATTTTCCATTTTTGCTGGGAAATTTTTGCAAAATTTTCTATCTGATCAATTCAGAATCACCTGTGTTATGTGCAGAATGAGAGTCTGTCCTGCTCAGAGTCAATTATGAAAAATGTATGAACAACTAGTATATAATTAAGAGTAAATAGATAAATCTATACTTCAGGAAATTTGCTTTTCAATAAAGATTCCACAAGCATTTAGTGAAGAAAACAAATTTCTTCAACAAATACCACTAGGGCAAAGGGACAACAAAAGAAAATGGTACAAGAAATTAACTTAAATGGATAAACAAACTTAATATCAATCCTGCTTTTAAAAACATAGGAAGAAATCTTTACAGCCTTGCATGTGACAATAATTTCTTTAAATGATATTAAAACACATACAAAGAAAGAAAAATAATAAATTTGACTTCATTAAAATTTTAAACTTTTGTGTATGAAAAGAACTCATTAAGAAACACAGAGACAACTCTGTAGAATGGTAGGGTATCTTTGCAAATTATTTCCCTGAAAAAGGAATTAATATCCCAAATATCTTTAAAAAAACTCTCATAATTCAGTAATAAAAGATAAGCCATGTTGGCCTCCAGTACAAGAGGAAGCTCTTAGCCCGCATATGACTGTTGAGCTGAGAGGGGCTGATATGTAGGGACACTCCACAATGGAGGAGTGGGAAGGATGGGAGAGGGAGGAGAAGTTGGGAGAATGAAACCAGGAGGGGTGGAATGAGGGCAATGTGATGGAGATGTAACTTGAAGCAATAAACAAACAAAAAAAGATAAGCCAGTTAGAAACTAGGCAAAAGATTTAAATAGATTACTTTCCAGAGAAAGTAGACAAATGGTCACTGAAACATCTCAGAAGATGTTCAAACTCATTAATCATTTGGAAAATAAAATTAAAAAACACAGTAAGATACTACTTCATATCTATCAGGATGAATAGCATTAAAAAATGAAAACTATCAAGCATTGGTTAGAATATGAAGATTTTGAAGTCTCAAGTTTTGTTTGTAGAGTTAAAAAAAACAGTATATCCATTGTGGAAAACAATCATATTATTTCATAAAAATTGTAAAATATACCCACTGGTACAATAGTGGCACACATGTTATGGGAGTAACCAAATACTTAATGATTGTATTTAAAGTCCTCTCTACAAAAGGAAACCCATGGCTGGTACTGTTAACTAGGCCAAAAACAAACAAATGAAAAAAACCACAAAACAAAAACCCATGACTGGTTAGGTCATAGCCCCTGGGAGAGAGCCTAATTCTATTATTCTACTAAATGAAAATAGTAATAAACTGACCAATAAGTTCTTATCTTTGTACCAAGAAATTAATGTATCCTTCAACCTTCAGCAGCAAAGCTCCTTTTTGCAGTATACAGTGATGAATAAACAAGCCTATTGCTGGTCAATGGGCAGAGAATAAGAGGCTGTGGTGTTCAATTATAAATAGGATTATCTTTGCCACATCCCCTCCTCTCAAGGCTCAGGGATTATCACAGAAGAGTGGATGGAAATGCTGTAAGAACCAGAAATAGTGGATGTCTGCAGTGAAACAGTATTTGCTGGACATGGCAGGGCTGTTGTCCATATAATCTCACAGCAGCTTTGACTAAATGTATGACACCCACTGGAGATCAAGACAGACAAAATACCAGCATGGATGGGGGAAGGGCTCATACAACCTCACCCCTAGTTGAGGATCTATAGGACACTAATGGCTGGGGGTGGGGTAGGGTTGTGGAGAACCAGTTTCTGTTGGGGTAGTGTTAAGCATTCTAAATGTTAATTAATTGATCCTGCTTGCTGTCTGTTACTTACATTGAATCTGATTGGTTAAATAAAATGCCAAGGCCTGAGATTGGGCAAAGACAGAGAAAGGTGGGACTTTCTAACAGGAAGCCTGCGCTTTAGACAGAGAAGAAGCATTCCAGCCAGCAGCAGGAGGAAGAAGGCATTCCAGCCAGGAGCAGGAGGAAGAAGAAGACACACACCATGGGTTAGAAAAAAGAACCTCATTCCACATGGCCAGAAACATCGGCACAGTGTGGAGAATGGCAGTCCAAGGGGACGTATGTATATATGGGGTCATATTTGGGTAATAGACTTAAGAGCTAGCTTAGATGGATTAGGATTGCACAACTCAGGCCAAGGCTTGTTAAAATCCATGCGGTCTCTGTGTGTACTCATTTTTAATATCTGCTTAAAGATTAATGGCTGCCAAACCAATTAACAATAATATGAATACTGTTTAAATAGTTTAATTAGCCATATTATTTTTTTACAAGTTTCTTTAAGGGCTATAGATCCTAGAAGCTGTCCATGCTCCAGTAAATGGCTTATACCCATGTAAATACTAGCCACACTAAGTAGACTTGGTTTGATTTTTAAAAAGAGAACCTGAAGTGAGAACAATACCACCAAATGGCTTTCATAAGTGTTCTTACTGGAGCCAGCACAACTTCACCTTTGTAAGTTTTGTCATACTTGAAGATTCTGTAGTTATTAGTGGTTTTAACGATTCAGGAAAGAATCATGTACAAAAGCCACTGGCTCTCTTACCAGTTGGTCTTCAGGTTGTCATCACTGAGGTTTGAGTGGGAGAGATATAAGTTCCTCATGTTTTTGATAATGTTCCCCTGAAGTGAGTTTAAATGGATCGTCCTTTCAGCAAAACCCCTTATTTCTGATGATCCTATCCAGCCCCACTCCAGAAGGAAGGCTCAGGTCAAGCTGAGGTGGTCTTCACACTGTATGTTTTATCCTACTCCTTATTCTTTTCTAAGATTTACTTTATTTTTAGTTATGTATATGTGTGTACTGTGTCTATGTGGGGATATGTGCACATGGTTGCAGTGCCTACAGAAGCTAGAAAATTATATGTCATATCCTGGACCTGGAGTTACAGGCAGTGGTGAGCCATTCAACATGGATTCTGGGAGCTAAAGACATATCCTTTCCAAGAGCAGTACACACTCTTAACCACCAACCAATTTCTTCAGACCCCATCCCCTATTCTTTCTTAATTTCTTTTAATTTTTTTGAGATTATAGTATAATTACATAATTTCCCTCTTCCTCTCCCTCCCTGAAACCTTCCCACATATCATATCACTCCTTGTTCTCTTTCAAATTCATGGCTTCTTTGTTCATTAATTGTTGTTATATACAGGAGTGTGTGTGTGTGTGTGTGTGTGTGTGTGTGTGTGTGTGTGTGTGTGTGTGTGTATTCCAAAATAAATAAGTACCACCTACCACCTGCTCATTCTATATAACATTACTTGTGTATATGTTCTCAGGAATGATCATTCGGTATTAGATAATCAACTGGTATCTTCTTCCCAGGGGAAATGCTTGCCTTAATTCTGGTCTAGTTCATACTCTCAGCATTCCTTAGCAACAACCTGTAGTTCTTTGTGTAAGTTTGAGGCCTTCTAGGCTTCCCCCTATCCAAGTCCACATGTCCATTGTTGTTCTTGTTCAGCTCATGTTTGGGCAGTTTTGTTGGTAGGACTTTATAGGTGTAGCTTCTTATAATACTAGAAGACACAATTAATTGATGCTAAGTACCTTTCCAGGAGATTCTATAGACACACTAAGAATTCCACACAATAAAAAAAAAATAAACCTGACGTTATCAATGTTTGGCTTCACATTAGCAGTGCCCTAACAACTGGGCACCGTCAGCTTGATAATATACATAGCCACCACTCGTCACAATAGAACCCTGGATGTTGAGATACCAGGGCCTGGAGACTCTGAGCCTCAATGTAAAGTATGTCCACATAAAGCAAGCCACATGGAAACTAACACTGAGGTTTTGACAGTTCTGGATCCAACAAAGTAAGTTCAGTCTGATGGGAAGAAAACACAACAGAAAGCTATGGTAGTCTGAGGGTATAGTAGTTCAGGCAACTAAGAAATGTGATCTTCTGGGGGCTACAGAGTCATAAGAGAAGCCCACATTTCAATATATATAGGCCTCCCTCCATCGTTCTTTACCCTTAGCCTGAAGAATATGCCGAGGTGATTTCAAACAAAGCCTCAAATTACAGTCTTGATGAAAGTGGAAATATTCATTTTGAATTATGTTTGTAAAAGGCTGGGAGTGAAATAGAAGAGGGCAGAAAAGGTGAAGGGAAGTGGTGATGTCATTCAGAGTGGAGGAGTCTTTGCATAATGGAATTTTCTCTTTGTAGGGCATCGTGGAGAGTGACATTTCAAAAGAGCACAGCTGCAGCAGAAGCCCATCAAACGATGTGGGGTTAGACCAAAGAATGTGATGAACAAAACTAATAACCAGAGACCAAAGCCAAACAATTCCTGCAGCAACATGGCTGTGCTGTCTTCCAGTCCTACAGCAGCGCTGGAGTTCAGTCCAGTGGTCAAATCATATTAGCAGACAAATGTTGGGAAAAATTATACATATGAATTTGTGAGTGAGTGTGTGTGTGTGTGTGTGTGTGTGTGTGTGTGTGTATGTCTGTGTGCACATGTGCCTGCTTACCTTAACTAAGGTCTAATTCATGGGTGGAGATGCTTTGGTTAGAAAGGAGTGTGGGCAGGAGCCCAGTGTGGTTGACTCTCTCTTCCACTTCTGTCTTGGTCTTCTTTGAAATTCTGAAGGCGTGTGGCATATATTTTACTAAACCATTCTAAAGTCAAATTTCCAGTTGAGAAATAGAGGCACAGAAAGACTGAGAGCATGGATAGGCCTCTCAGCTATTTTTATACTGGAATAAGGTGCCAATCTGTCAGCCCTGACCCTTACTTCTGTGGCACTTATCTCTTGTCATAGTTTAAAGCCCTTGGCATAACCAAATAGATAAAATAAATTTTGGCTATGCAAACCAGTGACTTGGGTTCGAGTCCCAATGCCAACGTCAACTAGCATAACATTGAAAATCAGTGCTGCTCTCTTTGTCCTCACTGTCTGACTGTAAACTCACAGTGGGGGATGAACACTTGAACGGAACTTTACTTCTGAGCACCCTTAGTCACATCATTGGGGAAGAATACACCCTTAATCCCAACACACTAGAGACAGAAACAGGCAGATCTCAGAGCTCAAGGCCACCTGATACAAAACAAACTCTAAACAGAGAAAAACTTTGATCCAGGGGTGGAGGAGCACATCTTTAATCCCATCAGTTGGAAACCACATGTCTTTGATCCCAAAATTTAGATTGCAGAGACAGGCACATAGGATTTGGAAAGATTTAAGTTTAAAAGCTACTTACAAAAGGCAGGCTGCAATTCAAACAAATTGTCCTTTGAGATCTCAAAATATATACACTAAAGGTTTGTTTAGCTCCAAAATATCAAAATAATTTCTTCTTTAATCCGGATTGAAAGGTAATACTTTATATATTATCAAAAAACCAAATTTGCTCCAGGAAAAACATTACCTGACCCCCCCAAAAAAAGGTAATTGTCCCAGAGTTAGGATTAGGGCAGGGCTCTGTTCTTATCTTTCCAGGAGATTTAAAGCATCCATTCAAGGAATCCAGGGACAACTAGACAACGGAAACCTCAGCAGAAAACAGATCAGACACCAAAGAAGACCAGTGGCCCAGATGATCCAGCCTTGCAGACTTCTTCAATAGCAGTTTCCTGAGCTGCTTCCTTTTTAAAGGCAGAAGGAAACGTATCTCACCTAAGAGGAAGCAGTTCTTTGTAAGCGTAACTACTGAGATACAAGGAACAAGCTCAGCTTAACTTTTTCACTTACATAGGTTCATATAATGTCAAGTCTTATCTGTTCAGAAGAAATACAGGACCCTGAGTGGACGAAAGTTTCAGGAGGAAGGAAGTATGCATGCTTTTTTTTTCTCAGTTCGGGACAGCTACTTACTTTAGCCTAAAGCCCCTGGCATAACATTCCGATCATGAATTGCTGTCTCCAGACATGCCTTGTATTTCCCCCTGGTGTTTATTGTTTTATTTATTTATTTTTGGACATTCCTTGTATGTTCCCCTGCTGTTTATTGTTTTATTTATTTATTTTTGGCCTGCTATTTGTTACAAGTTTATAAATTCTAATGTTCATGAACTCTAAGCTCTTTGTGTATAAAATTTACCAACTATTAAGAAAACATAATTTTAAGTTGTTTCTCACGGGTGAATTATATATATAGCTCTACATACGATTTCAGTTGGTTTATCAGGAAATAGTGTGCAAACAGGTGCCGCCTTGCTTTCCTGAAGTGATGTAATCCTTTAACCATCCCGTGCACGGTGCTCACCCATGAAAATTCTCCTCTAAACCAGCGTTAGGTCTGTTTACATGAACAAACCAGAAGCAGCAGCTGGAGTAACCAAAGGCCAACACATCCACTTGGCCTGGAAGTCTGCCCATGTGTCCTGTTGTTGACCACAGAAGCTTCAAGGCCTCTGCCTTTCAAAGGGCAGCTCTGCCTGTTATGTACAGAAAGGTGCCAAGCCTCCACAGCCACTTAGTGAAAGCATGATGTTTATGCTTTAGGCTCTGATTTCTACTGCCATTATTGCCCTATTCCTGTGTTTAGGAATTGTCTGCATAACCAATTCATGTCTTCTAGGAATGTCACTTCCTCAAAAAGGGCCATTTCCACTTATGACCTTTCCAATCAGTTCTAAGTCAAGCTTCATGGATAAAACTAGTTTTCAACAACAAATAAGGGGTTGACTTCTTTTCAGTTTTTTCATATGAAATTGACATACAATAAATTGCAAATATTTAATATACACTATATGATGAGGTTGGGCATATACATACACTTGCAAAACCTTGACATCAAGGTAGATATAAGGGTCCATCACCAAAAGGTCCCTTATATCTCTTTATGTGAGTGTATGTTAACATTGCTAACATGAAATCTCCCATCTGACCTGAATTTGAGTGCATGATACAGTGTTGTGGCTTCTTGGCACTGTGCTGCATAGCAGATCTCCAGAACTAATTTATTTCGTGAAACTGAAACTTTAAACCAGATGAGCATCCCTGTGTTTCTCCCTCCTTGCGGTCCTTGGTAATCATTATTCTGTTCTCTGCTTTCTTAACTTCGACTATTTCAGTTTTCTCCGACAAGCAAAATCATACTGTGTTGTCCTTCTATGCCTACTAACTTCTCTTGATATAATATCCTCCAGTCTCATCTATGTTACCACAAATGGTTGGATAGCATTCCTCTCTTCAGAGCTGATTGTGCTCTGTTTTTATACATTTTATTTATCTACACATATATTGTTTACTTTTCAATTCCTGTGACAAAACACTATGGCCAAGGCAACTTACAAAAGAAAATATTTCATTGAGTTTACAGCTTCGGAGGGTTAGAGTACATAATGGTAAGGCAAAGGCATTAGGGCAGAAATAGCTGAGAGCTCACATTCAGATTCAAGATCAGGAAGGAGAGAGAACACACTAAGAAAGGCTGTCTTTTGAAACTTCAAGGCCTACCTTCCACGTGACACACCTCCTCCAACAACATCACATCTCCTAATCCTCTCCAACAGAGAGGGAGCAAACATTCAAACATATAATCCATTCTCACTCAAGCTACCACAATGCATTTTTGGAGGAACTTGTGCACAACTTAACAAACAGGAGAGTTGATTCCCTAAGCATTCACCACTGGGGGTGCTCTGGGCCAACACTCTCCTAAGTATGTGCCCATAAATCCTATCTTTATAGCTTGTTTTAAATCTCGGCAACAGTGAAGTAGGGATGATTCTCATAATCAAGTAAGTTCTAGAAGCTTGAATTAAACCCATGCCTTTCAAGCTGGACTTTTCATAGTGTGCATTGCTCCATGAATCTCTAGAAGGGATGTTGTATGCTTGAAGCCCACTTGACTTACACAACCCCTTTGCTAAGTTTTTCACATAATTAGTCCTCAAAGGAATACAGTGATGAAAATTCTACTCATCTAAAGACAGGCACCATGATAATACTCTAATGATAGCTCTGGACTCTTGAGGAAGTGAGCATAACGTGCAAAAGCAACTGATTAACAGCAACATGTATAGAAGTCATAGAGGCATGCCAATCAACCCCCCTTTCAAGTAAGGACTTACTGCTTAGGTTCAATGAGCAAACAGCCTCCAGCTATAAGTATCTTTGGTTTGTCTCAACTAAAGGAGCCAATTTGCCTGAGGACACACCCATCCCTTGCAGCCTCTACTAGACAGCTGGGAATGCCAGGAGTCTAAAGATTCAGCTACTTGGCTTTATTGTCAGACACTCCTGAGCAAAGGCCTGTGTTCCAGCCCATATACACTCCTCACTGTTTGTTTCTGCTTTCGCCTTCATGTTTCAGGCGCAGTTCAAATCTCTGAAGAACCCAGCATGCGAGAGTGATTGCTAGAAGTAGTCTGAGAAAGCAAAGACAAGACAGGCCTGTGGAGGTGACCGTTCACCTCACATCTAGCAACTGAACATCCACCCCTAAATGTTAGCGGAGGACAAACAGCTCCTGGCACACACAGGCTGTTGTAACTGTTACAACTTTTATGGAAGTTGGTCGGAGAAGGAGAAGCAGACCAAAGGAGGCATTAGTACATGTGACATCTCAAGCATTTGAGATAGAGGAAATAAAAGGTATGAGGCTAATAGAATTTCTAACTTTTTAAAGCACTGTTGGAGTGCGTAGAAAGATAGCAAATATCTAAGAGCAAGTATGGGTTTTTAAAGTATCAAGGGGCCATTTTGACTACAGAATAATACTTAAGAAAATCAAGTGTAGACTACAATCAGACGAGGCAGAGCTTAATGTTACTAAATGTGCAACCATAGTGGGTAGGTTGAACCAAGGCCAGGGCTTTATGGGGAAAAACTACAGTCTTCACTCATGAAGCAGGAAAACTGTTGAAGATTTCAGTCCTCTAGGTAGCAGGTATAAGAAAGAGCCACATGGAATTTGCCACGAGGTGCACAGTGACCACAGTATAGTGAGGCAGAGTTCTAAAGTGTGGTTGTGTCATCAGCAACAAAGAAACACATGCTTTCTGAAAACACCACCCTGCCATACTCCCAGAGCAAGTGACAAAACTGCCCATGGTGTGCTAGGTTATATCAAATATATAAATTCATAAGGCCAAATAAGCCCAGCAACTAGGGATCATAATATAGAAATAGCATATTTAGAATGAAGGAGAACATGAAAACAGCTCAGATGTCAATGTGCCCATCAAACACAACCATGCCTTTCAAAGCTAACATTTATGTCTCTGTGTCATATTCCTTATGCCCAGCTAAAGGAAGAAGGAAAACACTGAATTTGGAAGACAGATGAAGTGTGTGGGGTGTGTGGGGTGTGTGTGTGTGTGTGTGTGTGTGTGTGTGTGTGTGTGTGTGTGTG
>CAJQZJ010032076.1:3900594-3933707 GCA_907164525.1 Lophiomys imhausi | reverse complement strand
GTGTGTGTGTGTGTGTGTGTGTGTGTGTGTGTGTGTGTGTGTGTGTGTGTTGCAACTTAAGAGATTACCTTAAGTGTCAATAGTGGGAGAGATACTGTCCAATGGGACGAGCTTCAGGCAGTGGACATGGTGATTCATTTTTTTCTATATTTTCTATATTTTTTAAAATATAGATGAACGCATATTTGCTAAATTGGTTATAGAGCTGGTCAGGGATACAGATTGGAAAGTACTAGAAAATTAGCAACAAGAAGGTAGGATTCAATCATATGGATGGACATACAAGGATAGACAGAAGCTATATATGTTTATGTCTATAGACATGGGTTTTCTTTCGTCTGTTTATTAATATACACCAGACTAAATTTTGCAGCCAATCTTTATCATTGCCCACCACAGTGATGTCACAATGGGACATGAGCTAATGGGATGCAGTGGCAAAGATGGAAGGTATTCATGAACATACAACCTACATATCAAATCTTATTTAACTATTCCTGCAATAAAATCTTCAAGCTTTGAGAGATAGAAGCCACCACTGAAACCCTAATATTAAGTCACTTTTCAGTGATCCAAACTAGCTACTTGGCGGAAAGTTGCATACATTAGACACTTCACTCAAGAAAGGTCTGTGATTCTTTCTCACTGAAACAGACATTCATCCTATGAGGCAAGGTACGAGTTTACCTTTCATGACTATAGGACACAAAGGAGTGATTCATCCATTGGCATGGGATCACACAAATAGTCAAGACTCACCACAAAGAAGTGTAGAAGAAGACCTGGGACTCAGTAGCATTACTACATACCACAAAATGCTTAAATATTAGCCTCATAAGAGTACTAGAGTGGCCAGTTAAAGGCACACATAAAGTACAGACCCCCACACAATAGTCTCCAATGATACAGAACTGCCATTAAAGGTACAGCATATGAACTGAATCATAGTTTTACATGGCATCATGTCTCCAAAAGGAAAAAGATACATGCATGGGAACCAAGGTAAGGAGACAATGGCATCTCTACTTCCTATGGCCATCTACCACCCATTGAGTATCTTTGTGCTTTCTTTCCTTAAACTCTGGGCTCTGCATAATGATAGATTCTGGCTTACAAATAGAGTATGCATGCATTCACTGCTAGGGCACAGTGAAGATATCACCACACCATCAGCTAGAGTTTCCACCTCAACTCTTCAGACTCACACGCAGTGATCAGATGGTGAGGAGCACAGATGAGCATCCTGGATAAGTAACTCAGATCCTCTGGAGGAAACAGAGAGCATGAAAGAATACAAGGGAAACCCAGCTGATCCACTGACAATCTGAGGATGCTCACGCCCAGCTTCACAGCAAATGGACAAGTACAGCAGTCTTAGTCTGTGAGACACAGAGTAAATCATGTTCTTTGGTCTTTTGAGTGTGCTAATTGGGTCGCATTAATGTGGAAACTTTTGAGGGCTGGTAAAGGCACTTACTGGGTGGGCCTGATGACCTGGGTCAAATTCCCAGAACTCATGTCAAAGTGGGAAGAGAACAACTTCCTCAAAGCTGCCTCCAAGCACATGCAGGCCGTGGTATGTGAAGGCCCCTAACTTCCCTGCCACCCCCTCCCCCGTCGTAGCAATGATACATTTTAAAAATGTTTTAAATGTGTACCTCAGAAATTGATAACTGAAGTTAAGAGCCGCATGGCCTGAAAGGTAAGGGAGAGAGATGAGCACCAGTTTGGACCAAGCATAGCAGCGTGGACCAGTTCGTTCCATTGACCCATCTTTTATAATTAATACTCCAGACAACGGAGTTCTAATTTCCATTCAAGAATCCTCGTGAAGCTGCTCCTTGGTCAGATAAGGAGTGAATCTGTATGCACGATGGTAGGCAGCGTTTTATGGACCAGCACTTTAAGGATGTATTCCTTGGAGACATTAGCACTCAGCTTCTTCATGATAGATTTCAGCAGTGTATAGATGAAGTCATGCTCTTCTGGTACAGCTAACATGTGGTGACTGACCTCAGGAATAGCAGAAAGACAAGCCCATGATTTTTCAATATGAAATACTCTAGTGGGGGCAATATTCACTCCATAGCTCATCACTGGGTAGGCTAAAACTTCCTCAGGACTGTGTCCAGAGAATTTCTTTCTCTCCACTTCTAAAGTATTACCCCCTAGTAAACAATTTCTGTGTCAAATACCCAGTGTCTGTTTCCAGAGAATCAAATCTGTAGCGTCAGAGAAGCAGTGATGACAGATCATCTTATATCCCTACTAATGTGATGTTAATAATTTTTTGAGATAGGGTCTCGCTATGAAAGTAGCCCTGGCTGGCTTAGAACTCTTGATGTAGACCAGGCTGGCCTTGAAATCAGAGTGACTCATCTGCTTCTACCTCACTAGTGCTTGGACTAAGAGCGTACGCCACCACCACTCCTGACAATTGGCTAAGAAGTTTGCCAAATACTTTATATTAATTAGGTGTCACACTTGGACCTAATAACCAACCTAAAGGATTAGTAATAACACCATGCTCACTTTATAGACAAAGGAACTTTAGGAAGAAACAATTTACATATAAGCCCACATCTGAGGAACACAGAGTCCATGAACTTGATCACTACATGCATTAAAAATTAAAATAACTTTCTGAACATGATGGTGCATGACTATAACCCCAGTGGTTGGAAGGCTAAGGAATGTTTATGAGTTTGAGTCAAGCCTGGGTTACATACTCAGACCCTGTCTGAGAAAACAAGCAAAAAGTAAAATAAAATAATTTAAGATAAGTTATCTTAAAGAGCTTCATAAGCTGTGACACATTACCCAAACAGAGGCCAGTCACCTTTAAGTGTCAGGACCCATGCAAGAAGGGGATAGGAGAATGCCACATAGAATTTTAGGGCACAGCATTTAATCAAACTGAGCTTTTCAGGGCACACTAATAAAGAAATTTGACGTGTCCTGGCAGAGCACAATATCACAGACAATAGTTCATGGCAATATATAATTAGTAATGCTAGGATATTCTTCCTGCTATATATGAAAGTGAGAGGAAGTAGTCTTGGGAACCATTCAGAACACGTGTGCATTAGATAACAGGCAAAGAAAATGAGGCTCAAATAAGGCCTTTAAGCAAGACCTCTCAATGCTGGTGGCAGAATCAAGACTTGAGTCTGCTGAGTCCGTCACAGAAAGTGACGTCATCTCACTGTAGTAATTTCTCACAGGGCCATCCTGCGGCCTACATGGGCTCAAGCTTTCTCATGTGTTCTTCACCTGTGACCTTTGGAAAAGTCATCCTCCGTGTCGCTCTTCAATACTTCATTTTCTAGACACTTCTGGTGCACCAGGAAAATACAAAGGAAAACAACTAAAATGAAAGATTTCCTTCTCTGGGGGTGACGGGTAAGTTGCATAAGTAGGGAGAACCATGGGTATTATGCTAAAAATTTAGAGAGTCCTGTGACGTTTTATGAAACTAAGGAGGGAAAGAGGATTGGTCATGACTAGAAGGAAAGGTGGCACAGAGACTACCTCTTGTATGCCTATGGTGAGGTAGGCCTGGTGCCATGTACACTCTGTTACTTAACATCCTCACAACACTGTGTCATGAAAGTGAACATGGTCCATGAGAATTTGGCCACTCAGTATTCATTGTCCCTCTATCAAGAAACAGGAACTAGACTTTCCTATGGAGAATTTGTCTTTTTTCATTCTTAACTCTGAATATAAAACATAATGGCACCATTCCCATTTCTAGAGTCATACCCTGATTGCCTCACACATACAAAACTGTATATATGCTCCCTCTACTAATGCTGTTATAGCTGCCATAATAAAATACCACAGACAGGGTGACTTAAATAACATAATTTTTTTTTTGTAATTCTGAAGACTAGAAATACATAATAAAAGTATTGGCAGTTTTTCCCAAAACCCTTCTTCTTGGCTGTCTTCTCCTCATGTGTCTTCATAAATCCTCCAACTGTTTTTGTCCTAAATTCTATTTCTTATAAAGATATAGGTCACACTAAATTAGAGTCCACCCATATGACCTCATTTTAATTGAATTACCTCCTTAATACTCCATTTCTAAATACCCATGGAAAGCTAGCACTTCAGCATGAGAATTTGAGAGAGGAAACAATCCAGTCCATAACTTGACCTATGGGCACAGAATTGGTTCAGAGATGAGAAATATTCCAGTCACGGTATATAAGACTCTAAGAGTCAGACATTCTGAATTCTGGAAGGACAGAGGTTCCACTCTCCATTGGCCCAGGTATTACTAAGATAGGGGAGCTTGGAGTTGCAGCAGTCATTTTTATTCCACAAAGAAAGCCAGTTCAAGACATCACATAAAGGAAGGCAAACCAGAAAACGCATGGCGACTCAACTTGATTATATGGCTTGAACTTCTGGACCACCCCTTAACTTAAAAGATACCTGAGCGATCGAGGAACTTTCTCTCCAATTTAAGCAGTTTAGTTTTGGCTTTTGTCATTTGCAATACCAAAATTCCTAATCCATCTCGACTCTTCAGAATCACATGGCTAAGTGCTTACTCATGTCTATCCATGGTGGATGGTAACATTCTTGTATTAACTGTTGTAACAAATGTTACACAACAAGTCGTTAAAGGACTAGTCTGTTGTTTAAAGGAAACTCAAGTTGGCAAGTCAATCAAAACTAGGACCTAAACTCTGATATGGTGTCAGACACTAGACATGGATGTCTCTAGTGTCAGAATGAAGTTATAGCTTATATTGTTGTGACTGATTATTTCACCGTGACAGAATACCTTTCCAAAACAACTTAAGGGAGACAAGGGGTTATTTGATCTCTCACCATTTAGGAGTACTGCCCATCATGGCAGGGAAGACATGGCAGCAAGAGTAAGGCAGCTGGTCACACAGTCAGACACAGGTAGCTGCATGTGTGTGCCCAGATGGTTTCTCTGTATCTTTCAGTCCAGAAGCCAAGCCCTGAGATGGCACTGGTGCCCACTTTCGGGGTGGAACTTTCCATCTCAGTTGAGTCCTGCATGATTCTATACCCTGTCAGTTGACAGTGGAAATCAATCACCACACTCGCCCTTCCAGAAGCCAGTCACTTCCTACAGCACCTACCAGAGTCAGGCAGAATGAGGCTGTTCTCACATGCTCAACCTATCACTCTCTGTGGAAATCCCAAGGTAAGTGCGGTTTTCAGAAGTATCACCCATCTGGGTTAAATCTCTCGAGGCACCATGAACCTGACATTTCCCACAGACAATGATTTCGGAAGGGTAATGACTTTGCTGGCATTCTCCAATTCAGTTGAGTTCAGCAACATACAGAACTCTGTTATGTAAAACAGGGAACTGAAAGTAAACAGAGCATGCTTTCTTCTGTGCTCAATGTATGAAAGCCTGCAACTAGCAAAGAACAAAAAGAAAGGGAATCAAGGCTTCTGTGAGTTGTGAGGGTCTCTGTTCAGAGAAGCTTGGAAAGGAACACTACCCTGCATTTGTGGCTGCTATCAACTTTGGACACCAAAGTATATATCATTGGATAGAATCCATTGAACTCCAAAGTCTATTACAAAAACACAGTGCTATGGCATATGCTCACAACGAACTAAAAATTATTTCACTACAATCTGCAATGAAAAAAAAAACACATGGAAGAAACACAGAGCCACATGGGAATCTCATCATTACCCCCTCTTTACCAACAGAAAAGAATAATGCTGTAACAATAATAAGGAGGAAATATGATGGAGCAGCACAGAAAGTAGGAGAACTGGGAACATCCAAGCTTGTTTACGACAGTTGTTGTTCAACAATAACATGTTTGTCTTCTTGAGTTAATCAGATTATGTGGTTTATAAATTTAAGAGACTACTTGGCCTTTCTCCTTTAATTTTTAAAAATCCTGTCCTTATTATTATATGATCTGAAGACTGAAGATGCATGGCCAACAATTATCTCCAAAGGGACCTAGGAGAAAGGCTATTAGAAATCTAAAGTGCTTGGCAATTTTACAGTGGTGATGTCCAAAGGCTTCATTCAATTATTTCTCTTATTGTTTTAATTTTAATCAGAGTCTTAATTGAATAGAATGCTGGGTAAATTATTAAGTGCTGTGAGAGTTATGCAATTTTCTTGAATATCTCCTTCTATTACAAGCTTATAGTCCACAGAAAACCTCACCATTTAGTCCTGATTCATTGACTCATTATGGGATTGGGGGTAATTTTTCTGCTTCTTCTCTAATTGGTATAACAAATAGTATAGCCAGATAGAAATGAACTTCAATGAAGTTGCTCCACCAAAGGGATGAACTATGGTTGGATTATTCCCAGCTGGCTATAGCACCAGGTCTGGCCCTTCGATAGAACAGTACCTCAGGGGGGCTGGAGCTAATAGATCACCATCCTTCTGTAAGTATGTATTCTCAGCTAGGGCACACGGCCTGCACTGCACTACACCACAGCCCAGTGACTGTGTATTTCTAATCCTTTAGCTCTACAGTCCAGGAGTAATCCTTGAATGGTGAGCTCTGAGGAGGCCCCACTTAACTTCTTTTACACCCAAGTTCTTTTCTCTTATCTCTTGTCTTCTTTTTGTTACTGTACATCCAGGAGGTCATACAGTATTCACCAATTACCCGTATGAAGGATTCAGGTTAACAAGCTCCATTTTCAAACACTACAGTTCTCTTTAAATAAGACTATCAACTCCACTTAAAAAGTAACATTTCACACAGAATCAACTGACCAGGACTCATGGGAACTTGAGAGATCAGGGCACCTGTAGTGGTCTGACCTATGTCTTTTAAGTATGTTATGGTTGAGTAGCTTGGTGTTCTTGTGGAAATCCTAACAGTGTAAGCAGGGGCTGTCTCTGACTACTTGCCCTACTTGTGGGACCCTTTTGCCCCTACTGGGTTGCCATGTCCAGCCTCTTGACACAATGGTATGTGCCTGGTCTTATTGTAGCTTGTTTTGATATGTCTGGTTGATATCCCTGGGAGGCCTGCTTTTTTTTCTGAGGAGAGGCAGGGGTAGAAATCTGGGGGGGGGGAGAGGCAGTGGGGTGGGGAGAAGCTGGAGGTGGGTGAGGGAGGGGAAACTGAGGTCAGGATGTAATATATGAGAGAAGGGGGGGAAAGGAGCAAAATTTCTCCAAGTCATCTACTAAATGCCTTTGATAAGTAATTAGCATTCAGGAAATAGCTTTCCCCCCAAAACTGTATGACTTAAAATGGTCTTTCCCTACTGTGTCCCAGCTGCTTCTGTGTGGCCCAAATATGTATAGTTATGAGTGTGGGATTGGCATTTATTTATTTCTGGTGAGATGAAGCACTTCATGTGAGCCCTTAGGTTGAACTAGGAACAGAAACAAATATCCATTTTAGCTTCTGCAGATCTTTTAGCAGTTTAATCATTTATTTCTATTTACATGAACTACATTCACAACTAAAATTCTAAAGGGGTCTCATTTATTGTGCTGTGTGTGTATGTGTATTTGTATGTGTGTGCCTATGTGTGTGTCCATGTTATGGCATACATGTGGTAGTCAGATGACAACTTGAGGACCTTAGTTCCCTCCTTCCCCCATGTGGCGCCAAGGGATTGAACCTGAGCCATATTTACATTATGATACATAACAGTAGCAAAATTATAGTTATGAAGTACCAACAAAACAATTTTATGGTTGGGGGGTCATCACAACCCAAATAAGTGTATGACTTCCACTGCTTTAGATAGTCAAAAGTAGAGCATGGTCCAGTTTTAAATGACTGTACATCAAGGACCTCTTAGATGGCTCAAAATTGGTTTAAACTATGCACAATAGACTCAAGAATGCCAGATGGTACGTTTTTATGCTTACAGTTAGTGGTAGAATGAATCAAAATTACTTATTTTAAATATATGGAAGTAATACCTGAGAAAAGTTTTCAGATGATAAGTGGAGTATAAACCAGGATATATGGTACATAAAGAGAGATGAAGATCATTGTTTGTAGCCATGTAATGCCCTTCCTGTGACTAGGGTCTCTACAGCAAATCCACTGCGGGACTTAGGACCAGGCAATGATCCCTATTGTATTTTCAATAATTGACTCAGTTTGGCAGAAACACTAGGGAAAGCTCAGTCTTGTAAAAGGAAAGACTCAGATGCTGACAGAAGAAATAAAATATGATCCAAAAATACATCTTCCTTCCCTTGCCCCCCAGTCTCCCCCCTTCTCTTCCTTTCATCCTCCCCTATCTTCTTTCCCTCCTCTCTTCTTCCTACCTTCTTCCCTTTATGCCTCCTTCCCTTCCTCCCTTAGAGCTCAGACCTCAGACCAACACTGAAATCAGACAGCACTCCCAGCCTCCTTTCTCTGCTTCCCAATTTTCCTTCCAAACAAACCTCTTAGGTGATGGAGGTTGGATTTCTATTGAATTGGCCTGGCACCTGGCAGTGCATATGGTCCTGGGCAACAAGGAAAGGTCAGGAAACTGGAAAGGGCTTTTACCTTGGCATTGCTTCTCAATACTGCTCAGCTGCTGGACACTGCCGTGCTTTGAAAGACACTAGAAATACAGTGGCCAATGTTGGAAGGACCCAAAGTTGGGTGGAGCCCAATTGAAAAGCCATGGTTCCAAAAGATGTGAAGAACAATTCCCAACAGAAGGGCATGGCCAAGGGCCATGAGAAACTGTGAAACCCACCAGGGACCTCAAGAGCAGCACCCTACTTAAGGGCATGCCAGCAGAGCCCAAAGAGAGCACATAAGAGAGGGAGGTGCCACGCGGATGTGTACCAACTGCTGGCACTGATGCCATGCTGACAGAAAGGGCTAAACTTCAAACAGTGATGCCCTAACCAGCCCCTAGACCACACCAGCCCTAAGGCAGTAAAAATCAGGCATTGACGTACCTTGGCACATAAGCCAAGACCAACTGAGGAGACAGAAGACAGAGGCCAAGAAAAGGCCATGGAAAGAGGTTCCTGCCACAAGCCATCCTGTAACAAGTAAGCTTGGGCTGGTAAAAGAGGCATGGCATAGGACCTGCTTAGAGAAAGTTCATGAGAATCAGAGTCTGAGGAGAGCTGTGGCCACTGAATGACTCCTATTGTGGTGTTGGTATACTGCGCTTGAGGGTTGGTATACTTCTAAAGTTCTTAGGGTTGGTGGGGTGTTAAATTTTTATAGATGTTAATAAATATAGTTTAAAAGTTAAGCCTACAATCTTACATGTCTATTCCCATCACAGCAATTCCACTCAGAGTCCTCAGATAAACACATCTATATTCCAGGATGTTTTGGAAATTTGGAGATCTGGGGTTATTACAACTGCTGTGTGGTACAGTACTGTATTGGTGTCTGTGGTCAAAGAAAACAATTCTTATATTCACTATAAAAAAATCCTTTTCAATTGGTGTTTACATACCTCCTACAGTTGAGTATCCTGCCAGATAACCATGCAGATAAAATATCTGTTAAGAATTAAACAAGCCTCAACCGTAACTCCATTCAGAAATGAGCATCATGTAATTTTTCTCAGTTTTATAGGAATGCGGCTGCTTTGCAAAACAAAGCAATTATCTTTATGACACTGGGCACTTGCCAAGAATGGTTCACTGGTTCGGTAAAGCCACATTACACAGGAATCTACTTGTGTCTCTTGAGTAGCCAAACTAAACCCCTGAGTCAAACTATTTGCAGTTTGGTGTCCATAGTTTTTTATAGGAGGAATTGTGTCTTATTTGTATCCAAAGCTGTACTTGTCCAAACACATGATATTTTCTACATACCTTCCCCATATTTTGTAGTTTCACATTTAGGTTACTACATTCACTTTCATGGTTGTAGGCACAAGTGTAGATTTTAGCAAACATACTTCTATTTCATGATAGAAGAGGGAAGAGTAAACCAAATACACCATGAAGGAGAAAATCAGATGTGTTCAGTTTTAGAAACTCTGACTTGGAGTAAGAAAAGAAAAATGATTGTGAGGAGGAGAATCATAAAAAATATTTTGGCAAAGATATATGTTTTTCCATGTCTGTAGTTCTACAGTTCTTATGTGTTCAACTGTGCTCCTCCCACCGTCTTTCCTTGATGGGTGCATCCTTCCTCAGGAAATCCCTGGTGAACCCCCAACAACCGCATTTCAGAACGTGAAACCTAATAGTTAATGATCCCAGGACAGCTGGAATATTGGATTAGCACACTATTCTTTTGGCTACAGGGTTCAAAGCCTTCAAGTTTCCTCCAAGAGTGCATGCATCCATCCATTTACATGTGTAAACATCTCCATTGGATCCAGGTGACTCAAAGATAGATGTAAATCAAAACAGGGGGCCTGGAACCAACCAGCTCTCCAGATCCCAATAAGGGATCCCATTTTCTCTGACCCTGATACCCAACACTTCTAGATGTTACCTTGTTTTCCTTTCTACCTAGTCCTTCAGATCACCGTTTCTGAGTCTGAAACCATGCCTGAAAAGTGAAGGTACACCTTGGGCTAAGAGCTGTTAACAGTCCTGAATAATTTCTTATAAGTTAAGCGAAATGCTTTATGTATAATTCAATCCTTTTGGTTTCCAATAAACATTTATAAAGTGACCCCTGGGGGTGCTCTACCATGCTAATAAGGGAACAGAATGTAGAAAATATTTGATTTCTTCACTTTTGGTATCCAGCTTAGTAAGTCAAAATAAATGAGTATCAAGAACAACAAACATAAGACCAAAGAGGTCTTATGTTGTTATGGGCATTATTAGCATCTTCCTATCCTCCTAGAATTGATGTTATTTCTTCATAGACAGCCTCTAGTGTAATTTCTTCTCAGAGATATGCAGGGTGAACCCCAATTTAATGGGAAAAGGATATCTTCAGCCTCCATTTCCACACAGAGAAAGGGCCAGAGGCCCTTTGTCAGCATCCCGTAAGTTTACTTTTGCTTCTGTCACAACATTTGTCACCAAGAACTAGCTTCCTTTTTGTCACTCTCTCAACAAAGAGTCTATAAATTAGTCAGTGATTTACTCTGGGGGCTATTCATCATTTTTATTAACGGCACAATTGCAATTGTGTGATATTAGGCTATAATCATTCTTGCCTGTCTATGTAATTGACATTATTATATCAATATACAAGCATCAAAGTTGCCTAAGTGCTCTGTGCTTTAAGCTCTTTGGCTTATATCTACCAATGGTTCGTGAACTTTTTCAAGTCATGCCCCTACAACAGTGCGTCAGGGGTCCCATCTCCCAATTGTCAGCGGAGGATCTCCCAGGATTCCTGTTGCTTCTCACAGCTAATGACGTGCTTTATAATTAAGACTTTGTTCTTCCTTTTCCTGGAGCCCAATGACTATAATACTTTTTGCACACATCATATTCTGACAGATGCAGAGGCTCATGGGGTCTCTGAGAAGAGTTCACGGATCCTTCCTGCAAGGTCACATATTTTTTCACAATCATCTTTTATCTGTTGCTTACTACAGATGTCTTCCTCTTAAGGGGTTTAAGAGGCAGTGTGTTACCTAAGTGAGCTATTAGCTATTTCTCAGAAAGGACAACATCTATGCTATATCATCTATTCCCATCTCCTTGTGATGCATTACCATATTTTACAAAGACGACAATTAAGCAATGGTGTATTTTTTAAAGTTCTGGACACAAAAAGAAAGAGTTCAGATTATGTTTCCAGTACTTAATGATCAATTCATCTGCCATATCTAGTTTGCCTACACGAGCAAAGCACAGATTTAGATCTGTGATCCTTGCTAAATGCATTCTGTGCTGGGGAAGGTCCCTTTCCTAGTGACAAGCTTTGTCTGAAGAAGCCTATGAATCAAAACAAGGGGGAAAGAAGCAAATGCGGAGTGTCTTCAGTGCTCCAGTTGCTTAGTGTGAACATCTTATGAAAAACAAAATTTAACTCACTGTTGGAAATAACATTCCCATGATGGTCATCTAGCTATCAACAATTCAAATCTCAGACTCTGTGGTCCACATTCTTTCTACCAATGCCTTGAATTCAGAAGGAAGACTCATATTTTTTTTAAGCAATGATTATAATGAGAACTAATGATATGACCACTTATACCAGGATCAGAAATCAAACAACATTGTTTTTTTTTAATATATATGTTGTTTCAAGTCTAATAACAGTTTCCCCTGGCATTTTTTTTCATCTGTATGGTGGGCATTAGGAAGAAAACAGGCTTCATTTCTCTGTTCTCTCTCTCTCTCTCTCTCTCTCTCTCTGTGTGTGTGTGTGTGTGTGTGTATGTGTGTATATTTATGCATACGTGTTTGACATATGTATAATACTATCCTTTATTCCTACTTGGAGGTGGGAGAATAGGAAAGTCATTTGCCTTGACTCACACAAGTAGAAAAGTAAGAGCAGAGAAATCAGAATTAGAACATGGTCTAGTTTCAGGATCCAGAACTATCTCTGTTTAGCCCCTAGAAAAGAGAAAAAGCAGTGGGTAAACAGAAGAGGAGCTTCTGCTTGAAGGGGGTTATCTTCAGAGTCACACCCAGTGAATTTTAGATTGCTCCCTACAAAATTCAGTAACAGCTGGTATTGGCTTCTATGCTATTGAGTCATGGTGGCAGTAACCTAACCTGATTACCACTCTTTCAAAGACTGGCTCACCATGAGTTTTGGCTTTTTGTTGTCTGCTTTGGCTCATCTGCAAGTATGAGCCTGCTTCATGTAACTTACGACATGTGAGTGTGCTGCCTCTCCTGACTTAGGCAAGCAGAAAAGGCTCAGCCTGTGAAATAGAAAAGTGAGCTACACTGGTGACCAGTACATGGGGCCCTGCATCACCAAGGCCATATTTCAATGTCTTCAAACAGTAGAAGTTTATTTCTTGACAATATCATATGTCTGTTGAAAACAGATTGGTTTGGGCTCTATTCTAACATTCCTAATTCCAGGACACAGGCTGACAAAGATTCTACTCAATGCATTTTTCATAATGACTTCATGAGAAGATGGAAGATTTCTCAGTGTCTGGACCAGGCAATTACACATTTCTACCCAGAGATGTCATACATTACTCCACTTCCAATCCTGTTGCCCAAAGTCGATAACCACAGTCAAATTCAAGAAAGTAGAAAAATGTTGCCCAACCATGTATTTGGAATGACAGATAATTAAAATGGCAGTAGATGTCCCCAGTGACCACCATGCAAGCATAGTACTCCCCAAGAGCAGCTGGTTGGAGTACATTTTCTGTTCCATGTGGAAGACTTAGACTGTTGAGAATTCTGAGTACCTTGACATCCTAAGATATATATGATTGATACTTAGCTGTTTTTCTGTTATGCGTTCATCTCTGCTCTGATAGACTATAGTTAGTCAAATGAGACTCTATACCTTGTATATGAACTATAATAACAAAAGCAGCCATTGCTGGGAAAGGTTGAAAGACCAACATGTCCACTTAAGGCATCAATGTCCATGGAAGAAAGTAAGAGGAAGTGATGATGGTCCTTCTTTATCTTACAAAGTACATTAAGGCAAATAGTGACCCAGCTCCCCGACAAAAAGTGTTTCTTATCTAACCATCCCACTTGGATTTGATTTGAAATCAAATTTTGTCTTGATTTGAAAATCATGAGACTGATGATTGTATTATTTACCTTTCTAATTGTCATGACAATACCTGGAAAAAGCTATTTGAGGAAGGGCCGGCTGTTGTTGACTCACAGGTTTTGAACAGAGTCCACCATGGCAGGGAGTGCATGATGCCTAGAGTGGATAAAGTTGCAGCCATGGGAGTATGACGCAATGGTTAAGAGCTTGCGCTGCTCTTTCAGAGGATCTGAGTGCAGTTCTCAGGATCCACAACAAGTAGCTCACAATAACCTGTAACTCAAACCCCAGGGAATCCAACACCCTCTTCTGGCCTCGATAAGGCACCCACCCATGTGACAAACACTCATACAGATATACACAGAAACATAAATACAAATACAAATAAATCTTAAGAAAACCAAATGTGCTATAATTATACACATGACATCTCCAACATCCTTGGGTTCATTACAATTTAGGCTTCATCTTAATAGTTGTACAGACTTGCCTTTCAAGGTCTCCTTGAAGGAAATACAGCCATTCTATATATTGTCTGGCCTTAGAAGCTTTCTAAAGTTTTAATGTAAGTCTCCTTTGACCTGTTAATGCTTATATTTCGTATGAGTGCAAAAAGAGGATCGGGTGGACATTATAACAAGTTCTGCTGTCAGTGTGAGGTGTAGCCTGGCTCTCTACCACAGCTGTAGTGATGTCTGGATTTGGGAAAATGTAATTAGTTTTGAACATATAACTCTTTCAGCAACATTCTCAATTCAGGCTTTCCCCTCTCAAATGAATTTTTATTTTCCCAAAGTTGGAGTCGGGGGTATAGTCCATCAGGGGAGCAGACAGGCATGGTGCTGAAACCAGCTCTAAGTGTGATGGCAGGAATATGAAGCTGATGCCCAGCTGCCTTTTTCCTTTTTCTCTCAATATTCAGACTAGGACCTTTGCCCGTCCGGTCATGCTGCCCATATTCAGGGTGGATCTTCAATTCTCAGCTAAACTTCTATGAGAAAACCTACACAGACATACCCAGTGTGTGTCTCCTAGGTAATTTTAAGTCCAGCCAAACTGACAATGAAGATTGACCTGCAGGACGACCATGACCATATCGCTAGTAATGAAGTACTTACAATGTATCCACTTCTCACCACAGCCATCAAAGGGATTCATGTGAGTTCTCCAAAGTCACACCTGGAGACTCTACATTCTGGAGCCACGCCTATAGGTAAAAAAGAGATAAGAACCAAATAATTTGAGTCTCTTTTTGTTATAGTACTTTAAAAGGTATTCTATGCAAATGGAAACAATTAATTCTGAATTATGGTCTAGAACCTGCATATGGCTTGCTTTAGAGATAACTTGAATATACAACATCCTCACATACTCACGTCCACACATGTTCATTGCACTGATATTGGCTATATTTGGCTCAGGAATAACTCCACTGGCTTAGGACAGTGTATTTTAGTATTCTTCCTACCTTTTGAGATATAGCAAGGTTTCAGTTTTTTCTTTCCTCAATCTAGATGGTAGATGCTATCAAGGTTCTCAAGCAAATGCCTTTCTCTACCTTTCTTCAGAAGTTCAGCGTGTCTAAGGCCCCATGCACAGCCTCTAGCATAAGACACCATTAGCAAAAGCCCATCTTTTTTGACACAGTGATTAAAACATGTGTACATCACCCCAATCCAAGCTAATTAGTTTATGGCATTTGAGTGGATATGGACATTGATGGAATATTCTCACTGTGGAGGCAGAACTTTAATAGAAGAGAATCTCACAGTGTTTCTGATTCGATATCTTGACCTATCCTTATACCAAAAGAGAATCTGGCTTGAGATTGGCATCATCACACCCATCTTGGAGAAACACAAAAGTATGCCCAGAGCATGGATCAAATAACATCTAAAACTCATGATAACTTGTGAACTTTGGAATCACATGAGTCAATAAATTCCTTTTGACTTTTAGCTCAGTTTAAATTTCCCAAGTCAGGGGTTTATTAATATTAGCTATAATGAAAAAAGGGTCTTGAAGGTGGAAGAGAGACAAGTTGGTGGGTCCCAGGAAACGTTGGAGGGAGGTAAAGGGGATGATTAGATCAAATGTATTGTATACTTACAGGAAATTTTTAAAGAATAAAATTCAAAAATTATTTTAAAGAATAAATATCTCTGCAATCTAATTAACCACAGTCTCACATTTTGGCATCCTCAAGAGCTATACCTGTTTCGCTATAAGATATAAACCTTGACATTTTACAGATTCTCAAAATGGACCTGCTTAATTTAACATTTTTAATGGGACACTTTACCCTATCTGAGCTTCCATGCCGGGCCCCAGAGCAAGAGGAAGCTTTTAGCCCTCATGTGACTGTTGAACTGAGGGGAGCTGATATGTGGGGGCACCCCACACTGAAGGAGAAGGATAGGTGGGAGAGGTGATAGAGGGCAGGAAAGTGGGACCAGGAGGAGAGAAGGAAGGGGGCTGTGATCGAGATGTAACTTGAATTAATTTTAAAAAAGAAAAAAAAAGTTAAGGAAAAACTTGAACTTGAGCAGCAGAAGCAGCAGCAGTCTCTCACTCTGTTTGATCCTCACCGTTTTGTTGAATCTTCCCCCACCCCTTTCCTCTTCTCTTCTGCTTGGATCTCCCATTTTCCATCCCAAATCCAAGATCTTTACCATGGCCTGTGAGGTAAATAAAAGCTGAGTCTGCTTTTTGTTCCCACAATTTTAAACTCCTGATAACATGGTTTCTTTGTTTCTCCTTTAAAGAAAAAATCAGCGATGGTCTTATGTCAAACATTTGTTTTTTTTTTTTTTTGTTTTTTTTTTTTCACCGTCTGTTGTATTATTTCCCTAGATAAAAACTACATGAATTTCCATACTAGCCACTGAGGGTCACCTGAACTGTTATCTCATGTGAAAACACTACCCAGGTGATGTAATGTAATTTCTTCTCCTTGGTTTTATTTATAGAAAATTTTACCTATACCATATGTGATTTTTGTTTCTTCTGTCTACCATCTATAGAATATAAACTTTAACAACACAGAGGCTGTTCAACTCAGCTAAATGCAGAATCTCTACTAGAATGTCTAACAGAGTTGCTGCTAAAAAGTTGCTTGACAACTTGAAAGAAGAAATATTTGCTTATTTCTGGTATGTTTGATGAACTACATATAAGTGACTGCTTGTTACCAAGGAATGTTTGCTTTTCTGAGTTCTCTCTAAATTAGGAGAAAGTATCAATATGTATCACAAAAAGTTCACAAAAAATATACAGTTTGTAGACTTGCATTGCCTTGGAGTTCATGTGAAGGGTACCCAGCAATGTATCTGATCAGAAGGTGTGTCTTTGCTAAAAAGTTCTAGACATAGTATTTCCTTAAAATATGTCTGGATCAGATAGCCCACCTCTTCAGAGGTTCTACCTGCTCAAAAGCTCTGTCTACACGGTATGAAAGTCCAAGTGCTGTTTCATCATTTGAGTTGGTTTGTGCTCAGGTGTAGCAAATGACTGTCCAAAATGAGTATGGTATCCAGTGTGTGCAATTAGAGCCTCATTTAGAGTTGCTCACTGGGTAGGTCTTTCCATGACAATATGCCTGGGATGTGATGTCTCAAGATACTGGAGATAGAAGCTTTCTCTCAAGAGAGGTGTGGGGTTCATTAGATAGATGATGGATTGTGGGTAGAAACCTATAGCTTTTCCACGGAGGATGGAGAATGAGGCCTTGGGAAAATTATGACTGAGTTTTCTGAACTGAAGACAGTCTTGGACAGTGGCGTTCACCCCAGTAGTGGAGTAGCAGATAACAGACCAGTAATGAAATGACCGAGCTCCTGATTAAATAATTCTGTTGGAGACTACTACTTGACTTGACTGACTGAAACTTCTGTTTATTTATTTATTCAATAATTGGGTTGGAGGGAATGGTAGTGAATATATTTTGAACTCTATTCTCCTCTGTTCTGACCTTGCATTTTGGCCTTGGAAAAGGAAATACAAAAATCCTAGCCTTATTAAACATCATGGCATCAGCCCTAGTTTTATTGCTTTAGTGGAAAATATCAGAACATGAGTATAAGAAGACCCTTTTTTTCCTTCTGTGTTGCCTCCTTCCAGCCTTGATAGGAAGGTTTGTGCCTAGTGTTATTGTGTCTTGTTATGCTGTGTTCTGTTGATATCATTGGAAGGCCTGCTCTTTTCTGAAGGGAAATAGAGGAGCAGTGGATTTGGGGGAGACAGGAGAGGAGCGGAGGGAGAGGATGCTGTGTTTGGGATATGTTGTATAAGAGAAGAGTAAATTAAAAGAAAACAACAAGAAATAAAGAAAAAAGAAAGAGGAATTGGAGGACACAAGAAAAACATGGGAGAGAGGTTAATCTGCCTTTCCCAGATGAGAAGGAGTAAGCTGGTCTCCTTACCTGAAAACTAGGATAGGGAATATGTTTTAATTAACTTTATAACAACTTCCTTGGAGCTTTAGAATAAATACCTTTAGAACATGTTTGATTGATTAAGTCAACACAAAGGAGTTGAACCATACCTTGATCCTGTCTCAGCTTCTGAACTGGTAGTATAACACTAGAGGTTAGAGAAGAGAGAAAGACACTGTCCTACTTCCTAGACTGCATTTGAAGGAATTGCCTTAGTAATACGGTTGAATGCATGCATGTTCTGCAGCCAAACATACAGCACCCATAGAGAAAGCTGCTTTTGATGGATTTTGAGTCATGAACCTCTGCCATGACTCTATGTTCATCCAATGAGTAATCACAACACACAGGGCCTTCTCTTAAATGTAATAAATCTACTAGGTGCCCTCTTTGTGGCAATCTCCTAACTAATGTCTGCTTGACAGAACGGCTTTATGGAAACACACGTACAATGCTGTATGCTTATTTCTTGGATTTAACTTACTGATCTGGAAGTCTTAGCTCCAAATACAACTGAAAAGTTTCTCACGCCCCGATAAGAATTATGGAGAAGGGACAATGGGGCAACTGTTGCCAAGACACTTGGGTTATGGGGCTGCAAAGCCACAGGCTAGACACCCAGAGATGACTGCCTGTGGGTTACATTACATTTCTTGACAGCCTGTGGTATTAGTGGCAAGGGACACATAGTTCAAGACTATGTGGGCATTTAGGGAGGGCCTCTCCCAGCTCTACTGGGCCTCGTGCCCCTGACCTACACTGAGCAGCATTTAATGTGTGCACATTTACAGAAGCACGTGCGAAGGCTGCTGGGAACATTCCAACCATTTGCTACTCTGGCTAGACTGTCTCATTGTTACCTCACGGGGACACTAAGGAAAGGGGCTCTCTAAGTAGCAGCCAATATATTTTCTCTTCCAGTTTACCTCTTTGGTACTTTGGGAATAGCTTTCAATCATTTACCAGGTGCACTTATGAAATGCTTTGATTTGTTTGCATTCTCATTCACAGAATCACATCTCTCCAAATGCACAGATTGCTGCTTCTATGTATTTCTTTGCCCTCTCGTGGCCTCCTCAAAGTTACAAACACAGCATCTTATAAGAACTTCCAAGTTGCCTGGTCTTTTAAAAAATGATATAGATTTTTAGTTTTAATTATGTGTATGTGTGTGAAGACTTGTGCATGTGAAAGCGACCACAGAACCCAGAAGTATTGGATTCCCTTATAGCTGGAGATGCCCAAAATTGGTTCTGGAAGCCAAACTGAGTCTTATGCAAGAGCAATATAAGCACTTAATCTCTGAATACTAATTCTGTTTCCAGATTCCCAATTTTATCAATATTTTCTAGGACCGTGAATATTTTCTATGGGCAAATATATAAGGCCTCCGGAAGTCTCCATGCCATATTTCTCTCCAAACGTCTACCATTGCCAGCCACTTAGACAAATGTAGTGAGGATTCTGGAATTTTGGTTTCTTGAAAAAAAAAAACAGAAATATTATAAGAATGTTTTTGTTTTAATCCAAGATGTGGAGATACAGGGATGCTTAGGACTCTCCACAGCAGCTATGATTTGCCTTGTGCTCTCACAGAGGCGTGGTTTTGCCAGCTGCAGACAGTTTCTGTGGGGACATTTGGAATTCTGGGAACTTTTCAGAGGGTATATACATGCTAGGGCCCCGCCAGGTGGGGGTTGGTAGTTGTTGATCATTTAAGGGGTTAGTTGTGTTTTGTTAATAATTGTGCTCAAAGAAGAAACAAAGGAAAAGAAATTATTTTCAGAGATATATTTCTCTCTCCCCTCTGTCCTTCTTTTTCTCCTATCTAGGGGTAGGGTTTAAAACTGGGGGAATAAAGGGTGAGGAGAAAAAAGAACCCACAAAGTAGCCAAGACCAGCTACAGATAAGCAGGGCCAATTGCTCCCAATTAAATGACACTAGACTCCCAAATTGTTCCTTCTCCCCTTTGTTTGTCTATTGTGTCAAATGGAACATAAAAAATTGTTCACTTTATTTTCCTTACATCAATAAGGGCTTATTTTTGATAAGTAATATGTCAAAAAATTGTGTATATACCATATCATGCTTTTATCATGTATAAACTTTCCAGAGACTTTTGTTAAACAGGCAAATGCCTAAACCACACATAAACCACACACAGGTTTTGATTATGTATTATGACATGGGGGCCAGAATATACAAAGATGCCCCTGATTCTAGTCCCTCAAGTCCCACAGGCAAGCTTTTCATTGCCACTAATGCCCTGCTCCGTCCCATAATCTCATGCACAACGTACATAACAGCAGCAAACACAAGCACATTACATGCATCTTCACCAAGGGAGAAAGTCTGTGGCAAGAAATTGTGGGAAAGTTATCCATGATGGAACAATAATACATTGGAAAAAATATCCAAATCAGACACTATTCAAGGTGCCGAGGGCAATATTGTGACTCAGAAAGAGAGGCGCAATTCTTGCTTTCATGCAGCTTGAAATACAGGAGTTAGAAATGCTGAAATGACTTTGATGAGAGCAGAGTGGCGGCAGCATGAGACCCACTGTGCTCTGTTCCTCTCCTGTTTTCTTTGGGGCACGCGTTTGCTGTTGAATGTACCAAAGGTCGAAGGTGTGATGAGTGAGAGGCCATTAAAGGACTATCTATCCCCTCTAAGACAGTGAATGCAAACTGCACCAAAGTGGGGGTGGCTGCGTGATGTGAAGAAGATTAAACTCAAAGAGAAGCTTGGGAGCTATCTTCACAGACAGAAGGAAAAGCCTAGAGAAACAAGAATGAACTCGCCTTCCCTACTACAACAGGCGGATGGACAGAAGAGACAAAACAGACTACAGCTGAGCCCCAGAATGGCTTCCTCAGCTGTTGAACAAGCCAGATATTCAGGGAATGTCTAAATTGTGAAGTCCTCTTTAATTAGGAATCGCAAGAAGGGCCAAGACTCTCTGATAGTACAGAAGTATCTATAGCAGGAGAGGTTCCTACACGTGGAAAATGAGATTCAAGCTTTGGCCCAGATCTAAGATTCTGAGTCCGCAAAAGAACAAAGGAATAAAAGCAATTTCCATTTGCAAAATGATGAGATTGGTTTCACTGTTGTCTTTAAAAAAAAAAAAAAAGAACAATCTCTGTATTCTCTATTTATCTTCAAATCTCTTTGAATAAGATCACAGAAAAACAGATTTCTAGAACACAATGGATTTAACTGCAGAAGGTGTAAACTGACTATGGAAAGTATTGGGGTTTACAGACAGAGTTGGTGTCACCAGTGCAGTGTTCTTAAAGGTTGAATGTGAGCTGCTGTAGCATGGCATCCCATTCTGCTACAAACCCCAATCTCATGTCATGTGTCACCCAATCCCTCTCCACATGTATCTGTAACCAGTGACAGTGATTGTAATACTGGCTTAGGGTGATATGAATGGGAAAGGAAACAAAGAACTAAGTGTGGGCCTTGTGCTAACAGGGGACATGCTCTTGACAACAGCATCAGAGTTGGCCTCACAGCAGACTTATAATAAGGATTATACATTGACATGCACCCTCAGTAACTTCCGCTTTAGGAGCAAATTCACAGGCTGTCCATAGAACTTTCTGACTGGAACAAAGAGGAGCGGGGAAATGCTGTCATTTCTGGCTGGATTTATGTTAGTACTAAGAAAGAATTTCAAAGCACTTATTCAGAGTATGGGCATTTGAGACTGAAGCTGTCTTAAGCACCATGTACATTTGTTTGCCTGTTCATACCTCTTGATTTACATCTCCATCACGGTCACCTTTCTCCACCCCTCCTGGTCCCACCCTTCCACCCTCTCCACCTTCTCCCACCTATTCTACTCCTCTGGAGTGGGTTTCCCCTACATATCAGCCCCCCTCGGTTCAACAGTCATATGAGTGTTAAGAGCTTCCTCTTGCACTGGGAGCCTACCTGGCAACTGTATTAGGGAAAAGTGTCCCACTAACAGGTAACAAAAAAGGTCTATGTTCCTGTTCCTTTTGGTGTGTTGGTTATAGAATAATTATCCTTTGCTATATGGCTAAAATTCAATTGTAAGTGAATAGATGCCATGTGTATCTTTCTGAATCTGGGTTAGCTCATTCAGGATGAGCTTCTCTAGTTCCATTCGTTTGGTGGCAAATTGCATGATTTTGTTGTTTCTGATGGCTGAGTAGTATTCCATTGTGTAGATGTACCACAGGTTTTTTATCCATTCCTCTGTTGAGGGACATCTAAGTTGTTTCCAGATTCTAGCTGTTATGAATAAAACTGCTATGAACATAGATGAGGAGGTGTCCTTGTGGATTGGTGAGGAATCTTTTGGATGTATACCCAGGAGTGGTATGGCTGAGTATTGAGGTAGAACTATTCCAAGTTTTCTAAGATATTGCCAGTTTGATTTCCATAGTGGTTGTACAAGTTTGCTCTCCCACCAGCAATGGAGGAGTGTTCCCCTTTCTCCACAGCCTCGCCAGCATGTGCTGTCATTTGAGTTTTTGATCTTAGCCATTCTGACAGGTGTGAGATGGAATCTCAGGGTCAGCTTGAATTGCATTTCTCTGATAATTAAGGATGTTGAGCATTTCTTCAAGTGTCTCTCCACCATTAGAGATTCCTTCTTTGTGCATTCTCAGTTTAGTTCTGTTCCCCATGTTTTGATTGGATTATTTGGTTCCTTGGTGTTTAATTTCTTGAGTTCTTTATAAATTACGGGTATTAGCCCTCTGTTGGATGTGGGGTTGGTTTTTTAGCATATGAAATTTTACATTACAAAGCATACAACTCAATGGTATTTAGCATCTTCACAATTTTATCTGTACTCAATTCTAAAACGTTTTATTACCCCAAATGGAAAGTTAACCCACCTTGCTACTCATCACTTATGTTCTGTCTGCCTGGATATTTCAGATAAATAAAATCAGAGAATCTGATATTTTGTGTCTTTTTATTTATTTGTTTTACTTAGCATCTTGTTTTCTTTGTGTGTTTGAAGGTGCAGGAGTATATATGTGTTTGTATCTGCACTCATTCAAAAGTGTGTGTCGAGGACAGAGGTCAATATCTGTTCTCTTCCTTTTTGCTCTCTGCTTTTCATTTTTTTGAGACAAGGTCTCTCAGTGAACTGAAGCTCACTGATTCTGCTAAACTGGCTGCCCAGGAACCTCTGGGGATCCTCCTCCCTAAGCCCCCCGTGTTGGGGTTACTGTTGTGCCCCACCAGTAACCCCAGTTTTATGTTGGTGCAAGGAGTTTGAGCTCAGGTCGTTATACCTGAGCAACACCCATTTTACTATGTCCTCTCCTCTGCTCCAGTGTTATTTTGGATGTCCATCCACGCCTTAGCTAATATGAAAATAGTATTCCTTTTTATGACTGATGGGCCATCATATGAACCTCATCTTTCAGCTCTTGGACACTGGGTCAATTTACTTCTTTTGGCTAATTAAAATAGTTTTGGCATAAACATTTGTGACAAGTTATTGACTGCTTACTTGGTTTATGTTGAAGAGCATATAACTTGGGACAGAAGTTGTGGCTGCAGGATTTTCCCATGGTTAAGTTTCATAGAACTCCCAACCTATTTTCCATGGATACTTATTGATTTTATATTGTTACCAGCATTGCGCCAGGGTTAAAAATTCATGACCTTGCTTACACTATTTTTCCTTTTTATTCTAGACATGTGAGTACAGAAATTACATTATATCTCCTTGTGCTTTTGATTTGAAGCTCTTTAATGACTACAATGCTGGCATCTGTTCATGGGTTTGTTAGAAATGTGTATACATCCAAAGCACCTATTCAAGTGCTTTGAATATTTTTATTGGCTTGTCTTTTGTTGTTAAGTTACAAGATTTATTTAAGTTTCTTAGATATTAGCCTCTTATAAGATATATAATGTATAATTTTATTCATTTTGTAATTATCTCATCATTTCATTTTGTTCTAAATTTGTGAGACAGGGTCTCATGTAGCCCAGATTTTTCTTTTCTTGCATACTTGATTCAAGTTGAAGGGCATATGACTAGGGATGAAATTGGTGGTGTTTAACTAAGGATTTAGTGGAAAATGCAGACAAATCGCACACAAAACTTAATAATTGGGTATACTTGGGTTGATTTACATAGTTACCTTTTAAAAGCAACTATATACCTTGCTCATTCATTTAATCTTTTGATATTGTCTTTTAATAGATAGGATTTCTTAAATTTAATGAAGTCCTTTGTGTCTAGGTTTTCTTTTATGGCTTATACTTCAGATTCAAATTCAGGAATCTATTACTAATCTGAGAATGAAAAGATCTTTAAAATATGAAGAACCCATTGTCAACTTACCCCTGTTTTATGAATTAATTTATTTATTTACTTTACATCCTGATTATAGCTTCCCCTCCCTCTCACCTCCTCTTTCCCCCCATCCACCCTTCCTTCCTTTCTCTTTAGAAAAGGGGAGACCTCTCATGGATATCAACCAGCCTTGGTATATCAAGCTGCAGTAAGACTAGGTGCAACTTCTCCAATTGAGGCTGAATGAGGTAGCCCAGATAGGGGACAGGGATCTAAAGGCAGGCAATGGAGTCAGAGACAGCCCCTGTTTCTGCTGTTAGGAGTCCCATATGAAGACAAGCTCCACAACTGTTACATATATGCAAAGGGCCTAGGTCAGTCCCATGCATGATCCCTGGTTGGTGGTTCAGTCCCTGTGAGCCCCTATGGGCCCAGGTTAGTTGATTTTGTAGGTTTTCTTGTGGTGTCCTTGACCCCTCTGGCTCCTTCAATCCATCCTCCCCCTCTTCCACAAGATTCCACGATCTCTGTCTCTGTTTTATACGTTTTATGACTTTAGAACTTTGTGATTTTTTTAATGAGGAATATACTCCATAGGCTCCTGCATTTGAACACTTGGTCCCCAGGAGATGGCACTGTTTGAAGAGATTATGAACCTATAGAAGGTGGGGACTTGCTGAAGGGATCACGACATCGTGGGAGAGCTTTGATAGTTAAAGCATCATGCCCCTTCCAGTTTTCCCTCTCCTCATTTGTGGTTGAGATGTGACCCCTCAGCCTCCTGCTCCTGCTGTTTGCTGTCATGGCTCCCACATTATGGACTCTTATCCCTCTGGAACTATATAAGCCGAAATAAATACTTTCATCTGAAAGTTGGTTTTAAACATGATATTTTATCACAACAACAGAAAAATCACTACTAAAGTCTTATATTTAGCATTTTCAAAATCTGAGTTGGGTTCTCTTAGCATATGGTATGAAGTTGAGTTATGAGTAAGCTGTGATCAGTGCTAGGCTGAGACTTTTCAGGAAGTCAGCTCTATGATGCTAATAATCTTTCATTAATGTTCCTGTAAAGGAGCTGAATAAACTCTGGGATTTACAAAGTTAGATTGGATGGAATTGTGAGTTTGATCTGTTATTGGTGCCCATCTGAAGGTAATAGCTATGTGTTCGCATCTCCTCGGAATACATTCACACCATGTCTTGTTAACAATAATATGTCTGTGTCAATGTCCTTGTAACAATATTGCATGACATCTGTATAAGTCATTTCCATTGGGGGAACTAGGGGTAAAGGTACATAAAACACTGGACTATTTTCACAATTTTCTATGAGTCGATAATTATTTAAAGATAAAACTTAAGACAGAAGTTCCAATTTTAAAATTTACCAATATTTTGTATACAGAATGACTGAAGAATTTTGTTTAGTGAAACTAATGTGGAATAAAAATTAAATATGATAAAATGCAAGCACCATCTTCCATGTGTTCATTCCATGCCAACTCTATTCCTGTATGTTTCTCTCATTTAAAAACATTGTATTGTATAAATGTTCAGCATTTTAAAAGGCAACTATGTAAATCAACCTAAGTATACAGAATTATTAAGTTTTGTGTGTAATTTCCCTGCATTTCTCCAAAATCTTATGAAAGCTTTACTCAAGAAACTCAGTGGATCTTTAAAAAAGTGTTTTGGTTTTCCTTTCATTAACATCAATTTAAAGGAAATCCTAAAGACTATAAAATAATGAAATTTATGCGCTTGGGTAATTAAGAGGAAACGGAACAAATTAAACAATGAGTAGCATTGAGATTTAATTTTGAAATTTTTTTCTTTATTTTTTATTTCTTCAAGTTACATCTCAATCGAATCGCAGTCCCCTCTCTATTCCCCCCTCCAGTCCCACCCTCCCACCAACCCCCTATCCTCTTTCCTTTTTTTTTTAAGTTTAAGGTATATCTTATTTCCCCCTACAGTTTCCCCTTTCAGTCCAACAAATGGCTCTTTCTCTTATAATAATAAATACAATACAGTACAACAGAGGTAATTAGGCCACAGTTATGAGTGTTATATGGCTTAGCATACATTCCCAATGTCCAGTCCATATGTATTTGGCACCTGACTTTAACATTCTACTATCTAACCATCTCTATGAGTTTAAAGTTCTATATCTAACTCAACATTCATACTAACTTGCAACACAATTTTAAAAGCATCTTCTTAGATCTATAACACTCTCTTGACTCCTAAACAACTCAAAATTTAATTATGAGATTCTAGCTATCTGTTCTTCAACCACCTCAGAGACCTGAGAGGGATAAATATATCTGATTTTATAGGAAGTACAGGGCCTGCAGCTTCCAAAACTAACAAATGACATACCAGTGGCTGCCTGGACAGTTCCCATTTTCTCTCCATACATTACAGCATCGATCTTCAGTCGTTTGGCCCCATTTCTCTGACAGACATTTATTGTAGAGCAGGGGTTATGGAGGACTTGCCTACCCTGTCTTGGCAGAGCTAGGCTGTCAACTTACCTGCTTCCAACTTTTGTCCTTTTTGGACAGCATTATGTCTATAGTTGGAGCAAGGGGCTTTTCCTACCAAGAAATAGGCTTGCGACTAATTCAATCATCTCCCACTGGAGATTCTTCGATGCTCATCTTCTACTTGGGGGAGAATAGGGGGTGCTGTCAGGAGTTGATATGTCTTGATATAAAAAAATCTAAAGTTATGAAAACATCTTTGAATGCCATATTCTGCAGATCTCTTGAGGTTTTTGAAGAGGCCCTATCTATCCAACTGAATGTCCACTTGTAAAAGAATGAAATTAGACCCATACTTATCACCTTGTACAAAACTTAAGTCCAAGTGGATCAAAGACCTTAACATAAGGCCGGTCACACTAAATCTACTAGAAGAAAAAGTGGGAAAAACCCTCAAACTCATTGGCACAGGTGACAATTCCTGAACAGAACACCAACAGCTCAGGACCTGAGATCAACAATCAATAAATGGGACCTCATGAAACTGAAAATCTTCTGTAAGGCAAAAGACACTGTCATTGGAACAAAGTGGCAGCCTACAGACTGGGAGAAAATCTTCACCAACCCCACATCTGACAGAGGGCTAATATCCAAAATCTACAAAGAACTCAAGAAATTAAATGCCAAGAAACCAAATAATCCAATTTTTAAATTTTATAACTATATTTCAGAGTATTTCTTGAGATGTGTCTCAGTGGCTGAGCACTTGTCTAACACACATGAAGTCATGGATTTAATCTTTAGTTCTAGAAAAATGGCACAGATAGTCCAGCCTTATGGTAAATCTTTGAGTAAGTTACTATTGTATTTTATACATCATATTCTGTAGCATAATTGAGTGACTTGGGGAGAGCATATATTTTACAATATATAACTTTGGCAACTAAGAGAACAGCTAAATACAATGTATTTGATCATATTTTAATAAAATGTATTAAAGCAGGATGTACTGAACTGGGGTAATAGGACAGTAGTTATGAACATATTTAGAATGAAATATTTATGTGTAGCATAAGAAATAATATAACAGGAACTATTTTATTTAATAACCTTTGCTCTGATATTCCATGAAGGAAAAAACTATTTAAAATATTATGGTTCAAGGCTAGACAATGCAAGTATCACAGATTCCAAAGTTAACAACTATAAACTCTACTGTGAAGACTTTAAGCCATTTTTTAAAAGTTATGTGGCCATATGAAATAATACATTCTTCATGGAAAATATCAGTGGTGTAGTGTTAGAACCAAACACAATCAGCTAACAGGAACCAATTAAGTATCATAATAAAACTAATAATAATTGTTTTGTATGCTATTTTCATACATTCTTTTTTAAAATGTTTGGTTTGTAAGTAGCCAGGTGTTGTTGTTGTTGTTATGTTCTTCTTCTTGCTCTTTTTGTGGCTTCAAGATGTAACTTCTCATCCCTGATAGAAGCCAGGGCTGTTTCAGTTCTGCAAGGAAGTATGAAACACTGCTCCAGAAGTAACTCCAAAAGTCAATACTGAGGTGGAAAGGTGCTGGGGAAAGGGGAGAGCATTTGATGAAAGTGAGTCAGGAAAGAGGGGGTTGCCAAATATTGATATTAAAGAATCTTGCCAAAACTATACAATGGAAAAAAGAAGCCATCTTCAGCAAATGGTGCTGGTCTAACTGGATGTCTGCATGTAGAGAAATGCATTTATCTCCCTGTACAAAACTCAAGGCCAAGTGAATCAACATAAAACCAGATACACTAAATCTTTTGGAAGAGAAAGTGGGGAACAGCCTTGAACTCATTGGCACAGGAGACAACTTCCTGAACAGAACACCAATAATTCAGGCTCTAAGACCAAAAATCAATAAATGGGACCTCATGAAACTGAAAAGCTTCTGTAAGGCAAAGGACACTGCCAAGAGAACAAAATGGCAGCCTACAGATTGAGAAAAGATCTTCACTAATCCTACAGCCAATAAAGGGCTAATACCCAAAATATATAGAGAACTCAAAAAAGTAAACACCACCAAACCAAATAACCCAATTATATAATGGGGTACAGAACCAAACTGAGAATTCTCAACAGAAGAATCCCAAATGGCTGAGAAGCACTTAAAGAAATGCTCAGCATCCTAAGTCATCAAGGAAATGTAACTCAAAATGACTCAGACTTCATCTCATACCCATGAGAATGACTAAGATAAAAAAAACTCAAGAGACAGCACTTGCTGGTAAGGAAAGGAAAACACTCCTCCATTGGTGGTGGACATGCAATTTTGTACAACTGTAAAAAAATATACAGCTAATTAAGCTATTTAACTTGTATTTATGTTATTATTAATTGGTTCGGCGGCTGTTAATCTTTACGCAGCCATTATAAATGAGCGCACAGATACCATGTGGATTTTAACAAGCCTTGGCCTGAATTGTGCAATCCTAGCCCATCTAAGCTAGCTCATAAGACTATTACCCAAATATGACCCCATATATACATACGTCCCCCTGTACTGCCATTCTCCACAATATGACGTTGTTCCTGGCCATGTGGAATGAGGTTCTTTTCTCTAACCCATGGTGTGTGCCTCCTTCGTCCTGCTGCTCCTGGCTGGAATGAATTAATCCTCTGTCTAAAGTGCAGGCTTCCTGTTCTAATCTCAGGAAGTCCCACCTTTCTCTGTCTTTGCCCAGTCTCAGGCCTCAGCATTTTATTTAACCAATCAGAATCAATATAAGTAACAGACAGCAAACAGGGCCAATTAACATTTAGAATGTGTAACATTACCCCAACATACAACCACTTTGGAACTCAATCTGGCCATATCTCAGAAACTTGGGAATAGTCCTTCCTCAAGACCCAGCTATACATACCTGGGCATGTATATCTTATCTACCCAAAATATGCCCTGCCATACTTCAAGGAAATCAGCTCAGCTATGTTCATAGCAGCTTTGTTCATGATGGCCAGAAACTGAGAACAATGTAAATGTCCTTCAACCAAAGAATGGATAAAGAAAATGTGGTACATTTACACAATAGAATACTACTATACAATTAAAAACAAGGAAATCATAAATTTCGCAGGCAAATGGATAAAACTAGAAAATATCATTTTGAGAGAGGTAACCCATACTCAGAAAAATACACTTGGAATGAACTCACTCATGAGTAGATACTAGCCAGGCAGTAGAGGATAACCATACTACAATCCACAGACCCAAAGAAGCTAAGCAACTAAGAGGGCCCAAGGAAGGATACTTAAATAGCACTCAGAGAGGGTCAATAGAATAGACAGAGGAAATGGATGAAGAGGAGGAACTGGGTAGGAGAGGGATAGAGGAGGGAAAGGGGAGATCAGTTGTGGAGAGAGGAGGGACAGGAGTTGAGAGAGTGGAGGAAAAAGATAGGAAACCAAAGGGGGGCCATCTCTGAGGCAAGCTGGAGACCAGTAATAGCAGAGGCCCCTGGGACAATATAGGGTGACTCTATCTGAGACACCTAGCAGCAGGGCATATGGACACTGAAGAGGACTCCTTCTAGCTAGGTAGTACTTCTAGGGGAATGAGGGGATCACCAATCCACCCACAAAAACTTTAACCGTAAAATTTCCCTGTATACAAGAAGTGTAGTGATAAAAATATACCATAAATTGAGGGAATATCCAACCAATGTCGGGCCCTGCGTGAGACCTACACCAGGGTAAAGTGTCAACCCCTATCACTACTAATGGTACTCTCCCATGCTTATAGACAGGAGCATAGCATAACTGTCATCTGGGAACCTCAATGCAACAGAGGATCCAAATAGAGGCAAGACTCACTACCATGCATTAGGAGGAATGTGGTGTATCTACTGGAAGAATGGGGAGGAAGGATAGAGAAACCCAGAGGGGACAAGAACTCCACATGAAGATCAACAGAGACAACTAACCTAGACCCATGGGGGCTTACAAAGATTGAAGCAGCAATCAAAGAGCATGCATAAACTGGACTTAGGCCCCCTACACATATGTAACCAATGGGCAGCTTGGTCATCATGTGGGTCCCCTAGCAAATGGAGTGGGGGCTGTATCTGATAAGGACTCTGATGTCTGCTTTTTGACCACTTCTTTCTAAGAGGGCTGTGGTGCTTGGCCTCAATGGAAGAGGATGCGCTCAGTCTTGATGTGACTTGATGTGCTGGGTTGGGGGGCTTCCCTTTTCTGAGGAAAAGGAAGGCAGGACAGGGGTGAAAATCTTTTCCCATTATGTAAAGGGGCAGGAGGGTGGCACCCAGAAGAAGGAAAGGGAAGGAGCTACAATCCAGATGTAAAGCGAATAAACCCGATTCTTTCTTATCAATGACAACCTTTAGCATGTGGCCTTTAGGCAAATCATTTGGTTTCTCTGAGCCTCAGTTTCTTCATAGGTAATATGGGGATAATGGAGACATTTATCCATCAGGTCTACAGGGAAGTGTGTATGAGTGTTTGTAAACTGTGGAATAATACTAAGTGTGGTGGTCACTCATGATAGCAGCCAAAGCAGAAGTCATTCAAGAATTAAAAGGGGTATAAGATGGAATCTCAGTCATTTTGATTTGCATTTCTCTGGTGACTAAGGATGTTGAACATTTCTTCAAATGTTTTCAGCCATTTGATATTCCTCTGTTGAGAATTCTCTGTTTAGATCTGTACTCCATTTTTAATTGGATTGTTTGGTTTGTTGATGTCTAGTTTCTTGAGTTCTTTATATATTTTGGAAATTAGCCCTCTATCAGACATAGAGTTGGTGAAAATCTTTTCCCATTATGTAATCTTCCATTTTGTCTTTTTGAAGATGTCCTTTGCCTTACAGAAGCTTTTCAGTTTCATGAGGTTCCATTTATTAATTGTTGATCTTAGTACCTGAGCTATTGGTGTTCTGTTCACGAAGTTGTCTCCTGTGCCAATGTTTTCAAGGCTATTTCCCACTTTCTCTTCTATCAGATTTAGTGTATCTGGTTTTATTTTGAGGTCTTTAATCCATTTGGACTTGAGTTTTGTTCAGGTTGATAGATATGGGTCTATTTGCATTCTTCTACATGTAAACATCCAGTTAGACCAGAACCATTTGTTAAAGATGCTTTCTTTTTTCCATTCTATAATTTTGACTTCTTTATCAAAATCCAGGTGTCCATAGGTGTGTGGATTTACAGCTCAGTCTTTAATTTGATTCCATTGATCAACTTGTTTGGTTTTATACCAATACTATGTGGTTTTTATTACTATAGCTCTATAATAAAACTTGAAATCAGGGATGGTGATACTTCCAGAAATTCTTTTATTGTACAGGTTTATTTTAGTTATCATGGGTTTTTTGTTTTTCCTTATGAAGTTAAGTATTGTTCTTGCAAGGTCTGTAAAAGACTATGTTGGAATTTTGATGGAGATTACATTGAATCTGTAGATTGCTTTGGGTAAGATGGCCATTTTTACTATGTTAATTCCATCAATCCATGAGCATGGGAGATCTTTTTATCTTCTGATATCTTCTTCAATTTCTTTCTTGAACTTCTTGTCACAGAGATCTTTCACTTGTTTAGATAGAGTTATCCACAAGATATTTTATATTATTTGTGGCTATTGTAAAGGGTGGTTGAGATGCAATGTATGAAAGAATAAATTTATTTTAAAAAGAATTAAAGGAGGCAGAAGGTTTGAAATGAGTGTTGGCTGCTGGGGGACAAGAAACAAAGCAAAGACTTGGACATGGAAACAGTTTACAATTCAGGCCAGGCATTCATGCTATCGGTTCACATTCAGTTTTCCAAATCTTTCTTATCTCTCCACTAGTCACTTCCCAGTGGCTCCTCCTCCCTAGAGTATGAGTTACTGGAAACTCCCATGTGTCACTAAAATACCTCATGATAGTTAGCTGCCTCTTCTTTGTCCTATGACAATTGTCTGGCCTGAGAAGACAGAGTTACACCCACGATTCTGAGCAGCTGCTACCCAGCTTGGCAGTATTCTGTTTATGAGGTGCCTCCCATGGTGACTGGTCTGCTAGGCTGCCAGGACCATTTCTGTAAGGTATGTAACTTGAGATATGTTTGTACCTTAGGATTACATTGCACAGGCATGATGTTACATCTCTACTAACTGAATAGAATCATGCCCCAAAACTGACTTATGCGTTTTCCAAAGTCTTTGGATTTAAAAATCCATTACATTTTACTGTGAGCCATTTACTCTCTCTCTCTCTCTCTCTCTCTCTCTCTCTCTCTCTCTCTCTC
>CAJQZJ010032076.1:3853313-3885668 GCA_907164525.1 Lophiomys imhausi | reverse complement strand
ACACACACACACACACACACACACACACACACACACACACACACACAAATTCTAGTGATTTCAATGTTTTACCACCAAAACCAAAACAAATCAAATCAAGACAAAAAATCCACCTTAACAGCAATGAAGACTGATAATAAGAAACTGACACTCACCTGGCTGAACTTTAATCTATAAATAGGCTCACTAGCCCTAAGAATACATACATCCATTCCCCATAGGCAGTGTCGCTAAAAATTTCCTACACAACAGGAAAGAAAATTTTGTGATGACTGTCAGTCTCAGTTCTGTCTGATTTTCCCTTGTCTTTCTCAGGGGGATTTTATTTCTCATTATTTGGTTTATTTTGTGGCATTTATCTCTTTAAAACTAAGACTATATCTACCTTCATAGGACCTGCCCACTCAGGAAGAGACAGATAGGACATGTCTCTCAAGAAGAATTGAATGAAGGACTTGTGAACCCGGAATTTCTTGTAGCCGCTTTTGTTTTTCTTTTTTTTTTTATCTCTTTTTTTTCCTTTATTTTTTATTTCTTCAAGTTACATCTCAATCGCAGTCCCCTCCTATTCCCCCTCCAGTCCCACCCTCCCACCCTCAACCCCCCATCCTCTTCCCTTTTTTTTTTTTCTTTTACGTTTAAGGTATATCTTATTTCCCCCTACAGTTTCTCCTTTCAGTCCAACAAATGGCTCTTTCTCTTATAATAATAAATACAATACAGTACAACAGAGGTAATTAGGCCACAGTTATGAGGGTTATATGGCTTAACGTACATTCCCAATGACCAGTCCATATGTATTTGGTACCTGACTTTAACATTCTACTATCTAAACATCTCCATGAGTTTAAAGTTCTATATCTGACTCAACATTCGTACTAATTGCAACACAATTTTAAAAGTATCTTCTTAGATGTATAACACTCTCTTGACTCCTAAACAATTCAAACAGATAGACTCTATCTATCTGTTCTTCAATCACCTCAGAGACCTGAGAGGGATAAATATATCTGATTTTATAGGAAGTACAGGGTCTGCAGCTTCCCAAACTAAGAAATGACATACCAGTGGCTGCCTGGACAGTTCCCATTTTCTCTCCATACATTACAGCATCGCTCTTCAGTCATTTGGCCCCGCTTCTCTGACAGACATTGATTGTAGAGCAGGGGTTATGAAAGACTTACCTACCCTGTCTTGGCAGAGCTAGGCTGTCGACTTACCTGCTTCCAGATTTTGTCCTATCAACTCCTGACAGCACCCCCTATTCTCCTCCAAGTAGAAGATGAGCATCAAAGAATCTCTAGTGGGAGATAATTGAATTAGTCGCAAGCCTATGTCTTGGTAGGAAAAGCCCCTTGCTCCAACTGTAGACAGAATACTGTCCAAAAAGCGCTTTTGTTTTTCTTAATGTCCTGTGTCTCATGGATGCGTGTGATGCTAATAGCTCCCAGGCTTAAGGAAATGCCTTGTTAATCAGAAACTATTATTTACAGTACAGTGTTCGCAGCACACAGACTGCAGTACAGACATAAACTGCTCAAATTAAATACTCACTGCATAATGATCTCATACATTTTAGAAACTTGCTAAGAGTCTAGGAACTCCCCAACATCTACACACAGGGAATTCAGATGGTCTATGAATGACAGTGATTAACTCTCCATTATTACTAAACTCTTACTGGAATGTAGAATATCTTTCAACTGTAAAGGTAGACTACAAACCGTAGAAACTTCCACAGTACCTATTATAGATATTTTTCATATAATGTCATATGTATTGATATTTCCAATTATCATTAATGGTTGTCACCACTACAAAATCACATCAATCGTTAAACCCACCATTAAATTTGGTTATTCCATGCATTAAAAAACACATTTATTTCTATATCAAAATGTTCACATTTGATAGATATATCTCAAGATGACTAGTTTTTATATAATCATGTTTTAAATTTGTATTATCCCAAGGGATGCTTAAGAATGTTTTTATGTTCATAGCAGCTTTATTCAGAATAACCAGAACCTGAAAATAACCCACATGTCCCTCAAATGAAGAATGGATAAAGAAAATATAAATTTACAAGATGGAATACTATTCAGCTATCAAAAACAAGGAAATCATGAAATTTGCAGGCAAATGGATGGAACTAGAAAAGATCATCCTGAGTGACATAAACCAGGGCCAGAAAAACACAGATGATATGTACTCATTTTATTTTCTTATACAGTCCAGAGCCATCTAGGTCCTTCCACATTAACTATCAATCAAGAAAATTCTCTACAGACTTACCTATAAGCCAATCATATGGGGACATTGTTTCAATTGAGATTCTGTCTTCTCAGCTGACTCTAGCTTGTGTAAACTTGACAGAAATCTAAAGATATACCTTAAACTTAAAAAAAAAAGGAAGCAGGTGGAGGTGTGTGAGTGGGAAGAGGGTGAGAGGATGGGACTGGAGGGGAGAGTAGGGAGGATATTGTGATTTCGATGTAACTTGAAGAAATAAAAATGTTTTTTAAAAAATTAAATTAAAAAAATCTAAACAACACATAAACTTTCTTGTCACTTAAAGGAAAAATTGCCCACAATTTATATCTTTGTTTTCTTTTTTGAACTTTTGTTTTTGTTTTTTCTTGTAACAATAAATACAATACAAAACAATAAGAACAGTTAGGCATCAATTATGAAAATGATTACATGTCCGGTACATATGCATTTGGCAACTAGTAATACTATTCTATTATCTATCTATCTCGATGAGTTTAAAGTCTATACCTAACTCAGTTTCCATCCTAACTTGCATTACCAACTTAAAAACATCTTCTTACTCAGGATGAGCTCCTCTAGATCCATCCATTTGGTTGCAAATTGCATGATTTCATTGTTTCTGATAGCTGAGTAATATTCCATTGTATAGATGTACCACAATTTTTTTAATCCATGTATAAACTGGACATTGGGAAGGTATACTGGGTCATTTAACTCTCATAAATGTGGCATATTTTATCTATTGTTTTGTATAATACTTACTGTTATAAGAGAAGGAACCATCTGTTGGACTGAAAGGGGAAACTTCTGGGGGGAAGAGGGTGGAAGGGCGGGATAGGAAGGGGGAATAGGGAGGGGTTTGTTACTGAGATGTAACTTGAAGAAAAAAAATAAAGTATTTAAAAAAAATAAAAATAAATAAAAACATCTTCTTAGACCTAGAACATTCATTTAATTAAACCCTCAAACTTTTTGATAGTTTTCATAATTACTTTTTCTTTTCTGAGACTTGGTCTCACTATCTCAGTAATTATGTAGCTCAGGCTGGGACTATGGGTGGATTTGGGTTTTCAACACTTCTATTAGGGCTTTAGAGAAATACTTTTAGAACCATTGTCTCTTAGTACTTCTTGATTATCAGTTAACAAATTTCTGCTTGCTTGACTTCCTTTCTATACATTTGTTCTCTAAGGTCCAGAGGATGACCTATGTTAACCATACTTTGAATTTTGAATGAGTGAGTTGGTAAGATATATTGAAAACCAAAACAAAAGAATAGCAAGAGATATATAAATATAGGTGACAATAAATAGATGGATACATAGACAGACAGAAAATAAAACATCATCATATACTGTACTCAAATCATCCTGCAGAAACTGGCTGGGGAAGCCTCTTTAAGGCAGCCAGCCTCCTTGAGTGCCTGATACAGAGTCCTGGGCAGAGCAGAGTGTCATCTCAAGAGAGGCTTCCTTCCAATAAAAGAACAAATGAAGAATAAGAGCAGGTAGGTAATATCAGTTTGGCATTTAGAAACTCCGCAGAAATGGAGTAGGGAGGTTGAGCCAGTCAGTGGGAGTTCCAAACTGAGCTTTCTCCCTGCAGCTGAAGGACTGCCCACGGTTGAACTCCTGGCTTCTTTTTCTCACTGAAGGCACTTTTAAATGGTGGAACAAACAAGAGTAACCACTGTTGTAAATGGCTACCTTCTAGTTACTGTCAGGGACACCATGTTTTAACCCTTGGGCTGCTTTCCTGTTCTCTTCCTGTCACAGAGCTGAGGGGACAACTCACCTCCAGATAAGGGGTCTTGGAGAACACTTAACATAGATGTGATTGGGTCTGAACTGTGGAGTGGGGGCTATCCTGCTTCCCAAGCCAACTTCTAACTGTGCTCAAATAATACAAGACAATTTACCAATACAATGCACATTGTAGTACTTACTCTGCCAGCGCATAAGCTTTCTCACTCTGTCCTCCAGCAATCCCTGCTTGGTTTGATCAGTTGGGGCTCTGCATTTATATTTAAATCAACTTTGTATTTCAATTTCCAAGTATTTGCATTCTTAAGTTCTTTGAGCTCTCCTCTTTGGGAGCCAGATGTGCTGGTGAGTGCCACATTCCCCAACATACAAATTTGGTCTTGACAGTTTCTTTATATACAGACATATAAGATCCTGGGCATAGCCTTTCTCTTTTCCTCAGAACACTGTCGTCCTTTCTCCAGTGTTTTCTTGTACTAAATGATGCAATTTTTTTAAAGGCCATAAACCTAATTTTGTTCTCTAGGGAGATAATTTTTTCTTTGTCCATTTTCCTTAAAAATATAAACTTTACATTTACAGTGATTCTTTTACCCAGGGTATGTCTAAATATAGTTATTGCTCTTAATTAAATGATCCTGGTACTCTTTTTAAAATTTTATTATCATTTATTTAGTTAAAATTTTTATTATATCTTTTTCCCCAGCATCTCCCCCTTTTAGTCCAATAAAAAGCTCTTTTTTATAACAATAAGCACAATACAAAATAATAAGAACAATTAGGAAACAATTACGAAAACTATACAGTAAGACACACATTCCAAATGTCCAGTCCATCCTGGTCACAGCTTTTCTCAGCTTTATAGCTTTGAACTGTTCATTTCCCTGAATTCTATTATTCAGAAATACCAATCCAAACTAGGATTTGTGCTTTGTATCTATCAATTTTCCTCCAAATCTGTTTCCTCTCTTTGCTGTCATCTCATATTCACTATGATTATTGCAGCCATTACCTAAACATCATGATGTAATTTCCCCTGTCAATGTTAAATACAATATATTACATGCCTACATTTGATTTGTGATATCCAGTATGGGATGGTTTTGGTTCTCAATATATTTATAGAGTTGATCATGTCCATTTATCTCTAGGCATTTTTTTCCTTCTTATGGCAGGAAATATTTTCATGTTTTATTAAAACATGACTCATTCTAAGTTATAATTTCTTTCAGATTTGGGATTTAGATTTCTCACCAGCCTCCTACAACGTGACCTCCAGAATCATGTAATATAATAAGAAAAAAGTCAAAATGCAAAGAGCAACTGTGTAATAAAAGTTAACTAATGTTAACCTAATGTTAACTGTGTGTCTCGGCGTCTGTTTTGATCTGCTAATGAACAGTGGCCCTTTCATGACACATAGCTCAGAGTTCTTCAGGGACCTCTAGGTATCTTTAACTATCTGGAGGAGGGTCCCCTCCTACAAACCCCAATCTACCATGCCCCTGCTCACACATTTTTGGGGGGGTCACTCCACAGTTTCTTTTTTTGGGAGATGGTCTTGGGTGGGGTTTCAACATAGCTGCTTCAGCCTGTTACCCTCTGTTGCATCTACTTTGGAAATCAATATGGTGATATCTCAGAAAATTGCAAATAGTCCTACCTCAAGACCCAGCCATACCACTCCTGGGTATATATACACAAGATTCTTCACCAAGCCACAGGACATGGGCTCAACTATGTTCATAGCAGCTTTATTCATAATAGCCAGAAACTGGAAACAACCCAGATGTCCTTCAACCAAAGAATGGATTTCTTTTTAAAAGCTGTGGTACGTTTACACAATGGAATACTACTCAGCTATCAAAAACAAAGAAATTATGCAATGTGCAACCAAATGGATGGAACTAGAAAAGCTCATCCTGAGTGAGCCAGCCAACCCAGACCCAGAAAGATACACATGGCACATATTAACTTATAACTGGATTTTAGCCATATAGTACAGGATAACTATCCTATCACCCACAGACCCAAAAGAACAGGAACCTAGCATAACCTCCCCTATGAGAAACTCCACCCAGCAGCAGATCAAAACAGATGCTGAGACACACAGTTAACATTAGGTGGAGCTCTGGGAGTCCTGTATAAGAGAGGGAGGAGGAATAGACAGACCTGGAGGGGACAAGTACAACACATATATGAAGATCAACAGAACCGACCAATCTAGGCCCCTAGAGGCTTAGAGAGGCTGAAACACTAACCAAAGAGGAAGAAACAAAGCATACTAGACCTAGTCCCCCTATGCATGTATAGATAGATGGTAGGCAACTTGGTCTTCATACCGATCCCTTAGCAAGTGGAGGTAGAGGGTGGTCTCCACCATGGACCCTGTTGCCTGTTAGTGGGACACCTTATCCTAGCTGGGATGCCATGTTGGCCCCAGAGCAAGAGGAAGCTCTTAGCCCTCATGTGACTGATAAACTGAGGATGCTGATTATGTGGGGCCCCACTCACCCAAGGAAAAGGATAGAAGGGAGAGGAGGAAGAGGGTAGAGGGGTAGGACCAGGAGGAGAGGAGGGAGGGAACTGTGATCAAGATGTAACTTGAATAAATAAATAAATGCTGGGAAAAAAAGAAATGATACTCCCTAATTGGAGGATACAATGTTCTTTGGTGGCCCTTTCTTGTCCTCTTATTACTATCTCCTTCTCTTAAAACTTAACAAAAGGAATATTCTGTCTGCATGCAAGAACTGGAAAAAATACTGCTAGGGTGTTCTCTACGAATTCTCTTCCCTTGCCCTGGCCTGAGCCAATAAAAATGCCTACAGTTTTTTCCTCCACTGCAAACATATGAATTCTCTCTCTTCTTGAAGTGTCTTCCCTTCCCACAGACACTGGTTTTTGTTTGTTTGTTTTGTTTTTTCCAAAGTATCAAAGACCTTTATTTTAAAAACGAGATACTGATTGGAAACGAAGAAGTCAAATTATCCCTATTTGCAGACGATATGATAGTATACATAAGCGACCCCAAAAATTCCACCAGAGAACTCTTACAGCTGATAAACACCTTCAGCAAGGTGACTGAATACAAAATTAATTCAAAAAAATCAGTAACCCTTCTATATACAACAAACAAATGGACTGAGAAAGAAATAAGGGAACCAACCCCCTTCACAATAGCCACAAACAATATAAAATACCTGGGAGTAACTCTAACCAAGCAAGTAAAGGACCTGTACAACAAGAACTTCAAGCCCCTGAAGAAAGAAATGGAAGAGGCCTTTAGAAGATGGAAAGACCTCCCATGCTCATGGATAGGTAGGATCAACATAGTAAAAATGGCCATCCTACCAAAAGCAATATATAGATTCAATGCAATTCCTATCAAAATTCCAACACAATTCTTTATAGACCTGGAAAGGGCTATTCTCGATTTCATATGGAACAACAAAAAAACCAGAATAGCTAAATCAATCCTGTACAATAAAAAAACATCTGGAGGTATCACCATCCCAAATTTCAAGCTGTACTACACAGCAATAGTTGTAAAAACAGCATGGTATTGGTATAGAAACAGACCAGTACATCAGTGGAATCAAATTGAAGACCCAAAAATGGACCCACACACCTATGGCCAACTAATCTTTGACAAAGAAGCCAAAACCGCACAATGGAAGAAGGACAGCATCTTCAACAAATGGTGCTGGTCCAACTGGATGTCCACTTGCAAAAGGATGAAATTAGACCCATACTTATCACCTTGAACAAAACTTAAATCCAAGTAGATCAAAGACCTTAACATAAGGCAAGTCACACTAAATCTACTAGAAGAAAAAGTGGGAAAAACCCTCAAACTCATTGGCACAGGTGACAACTTCCTGAACAGAATACCAACAGCTCAGGACCTGAGATCAACAATCAATAAATGGGACCTCATGAAACTGAAAAGCTTCTGTAAGGCAAAAGACACTGTCATTCGAACAAAATGGCAGCCTACAGACTGGGAGAAATCTTCACCAACCCCACTTCTGACAGAAGGCTAATATCCAAAATCTACAAAGAACTCAAGAAATTAAATGACAAGAAACCAAATAATCCAATCAAAAAGTTGGGGATGGAGCTAAGTAGAGAATTCACAAAGGAGGAATCCCTAATGGTTGAGAGACACCTGAAGAAATGCTCAACATCCTTAATCATCAGAGAAATGCAACTCAAGATGACTCTGAGATTCCATCTCACATCTGTCAGAATGGCTAAGATCAAGAGCTCAAATGATAGCACATGCTGGCAAGGGTGTGGAGAAAGGGGAACCCTCCTCCATTGCTGGTGGGAGTGCAGGCTTGTGCAACCACTATGGAGGTCAGTATGGCAATATCTTAGAAATCTTGGAATAGCTTTGCCTCAGGACCCAGCCATACCACTTCTGGGTATACATCCAAATGGCTCCTTATGGAATCACAGGGAAGTCTCCTCATCTCTGTTCATAATAGCCTTATTTGTAATAGCTAGAAACTGGAAACAACCCAGATGTCCCTCAACTGAAGAATGGATTAAAAAACTGTGGTACATCTATACAATGGAATATTACTCAGCTATCAGAAACAATGAAATTATGCAATTTGCATCCAAATGGATGGAACTAGAGAAGCTCATTCTGAGTGAGCTAACCCAGACTCAGAAGAATGCACATGGCATCTATTCACTTATAGTAGGATTTTAGCCATATAGTACAGGATAACTATACTACAACCAATCCACCAAAGGGAACATGAACATAGACTTTTTTTTTCTTTTCTTTTTCCTTTTTTCTTTCTTTTTTTTTTGTTGTTGTTTGTTCTTGTTGGTTTGTGTGTTTGTTGGTCTGTTTTTTAGTTTTCCTTTCCTAGCAAGGAGACACCCTTCACTGGTGGTACTGCCTTGTAGGCCCCCAGTGTATGAAGAGGCTCTTGGCCTTCATATGACTTCTGAACTGGGGCGAGGGACTGTTGTTATGTAGGGACACTCCACTCCAGAGGAGCAAGAGGGAAGGGTTAGGGGGTAGAGGATGGGAGGGTGGGGCTGGGAAGGGGGGAAAGAGGACAATATGATGGAGATGTAACCTGAAGCAACAAATAAATAAATTTATTAATTAAAAAAGCAGGTAACAGGTTTAAAACACTGTAAGTAAATTAAAGGTTACAGCTATTCAACCTGGTTTTATAAACCTCCAAGAGTTGAAAAAACTTAGAGCTAAGGTAAAATGCATGAAATGCCTGGTGTTAGCCCATTCTTTTAACTTCAGCAGAGACAGGAGGAGCACTATAGAGTTAGTTGTCTTATAAATTCTAGAGTTACACGGAACAGGGTGGTGATGGTGCACACCCTTAATCCCATCATTCAAGAAGAGTACACCCTTAATCCCAACACACTAGAGACAGAAACAGGCAGATCTCAGAGCTCAAGGTCAGCCTGATACAAAACAAGCTCTAAATAGAGAAAAACTTCAATCCAGGTGTGGTGGAGCACATCTTTAATCCCTTCAGATGGGAACCACAGGTCTTTGATCCCAATACTTAGAATGCAGAGACAGACACATAGGATTTGGAAGGATTTAAGTTCAAAAGCTACTTACAAAAGGCCTGCTCAATACAAACAAATTGTCCTTTGAGATCTCAAAATATAGACATTAAAGGTTTGTTTAGCTCCAAAATAAAAAAAAATAATCTCTTCTTTAATCCAGATTGAAAGATAATACTTTATATATTGTCAAAAAACCAAATTTGCTTCAGGAGAAATATTACCTGCCCCCTCCCCCCCAAAAAAAGGTAATTGTCCCAGAGTTAGGATTAGGGCAGGGCTCTGTTCTTATCTTTCCTGGAGATTTAAAGCATCCATTCAAGGAATCCAGGGACAACTGGACAATGGAAACCTCAGCAGAAAACAAATCAGACACCAAAGAAGAGGAGTGGCCCAGATGATCCAGCCTTGCAGACTTCCTCAATAGCTGTTTCCCTCAAAAGTGTACAACCACAACAACTCAAAATCGCTAAGATCGTTCAGCTCCACAGACTACCCCAGCCAGAACTTCATTCACTAAAGCCCTGAAGATCAGTTTCTGTCTACAAACTTCTGAGGACATCTAAACAGCTGAGCACAAAAGGACTGAACATCAAATGATTCTATTAACATTTTTAACCATTTTTCCATTTTTATTTGGGCCCCAAGCAGGTTTACTACGTCCCAAATCAGCAGGAAGTCATTTTAAGGGAGCGAAGTCTCATGCCCAGAAGGTAGGGAGGGTGTTCCCCCCCTTTTTTGGTTATTTGATGGATAACAGAAAATTTTGTTATTTAGGGGAAGAGACTACAAGCTGCTAAATGGTCTTGTTAAATGGGTTTTGGAGGTTAGACCCAGGGACTTCTCTCTTTTTCTTTTCTGTATCCTTCTTTCTCTCCTATGTGGGAGTGCACAGATTTGAGAAAAAATGGGACATAGACATAGTATAGGAAAGATCAAGAAAAAAGGACAGATTATTGAATATGCCTTTATACCTTTGTATATTGATGCAAAATTAATATTATATTTGGCTAAATTGGTATTGATCATTGTATATTAATGCAAAATTAAGATTGTATTGGGCTACATCAGTATTGGTCTTTGTATATTGATACAAAATTAAGATTATATTTGGCCACAATGGTATCGACCCTTGTATATTGATGCAAAATTAAGATTGTATTGGGCGAATGATCTTATTTTGAGTAGTTGTCAAAATAATTAAGTGCAAATTTTAAAAATATACTTAATTGAAAAGAAAAAAAGATTGTATTGGGCTACATACGTATTGATCTTTGTATATTGATACAAAATTAAGGGTAATGCTTCTTAAAGGTATTGTACCAAGTAATGCTTAAAAATGAAATGTGAAGCTTTGGCCTCTTGATACCAACTGTCTTAAATTGTTTAGGATAATTAAGAAATGCAAACTCATAGTAAGGCAAGCGTGACATTTTGTTAGCTACTATGACAGTCTATCACAGATATTCTCTAAGCTACTCAGAAATCAAGTTGTTAAGAGACAAGCAACACTTGCATATCTAAATACAAGAGATAGATAGGGTGTCTTCAAAAACCACAAGAGATCTGCAGAATATGGCATTCAAAGATGTTTTCTTAAATTAAGATTTTTTTTTGGTATCGAGACATGTCAACTCCTGACAGCACCCCCTATTCTACTCCACGTAGAAGATGAGCATTGAAGAATCTCCAGTGTGAGATGGTTGAATTAGTGGCAAGCCTATCTCTTGGCAAGAAAAACCCCTTGCTTCAACTGTAGACAGACTTCTGTCCAAAAGGACAAATGGAAGCAGATAAGTCGACAGCCTAGCTCTGCCAAGACAGGGTAGGTAAGTCCTTCATAATTCCTGCTCTACAATCAATGTCTGTCAGAGAAACAGGACCAAACGGCTGAAAATTGATGCTGTAATGTATGGAGAGAAAATGGGAACTGTCCAGGCAGCCACTGATATGTCATTTCTTAGTTTTGGAAGATACAGGCCCTGCACTTCCTATATAATCAGATATATTTATCCCTCTCAGGTCTCTGAGGTGGTTGAAGAATAGATAGTTAGAGCCTCATAGTTAAATTTTGAGTTGTTTAGGAATCAAGAGGGTGTTCTGGATCTAAGAAGATGTTTTAAAAACTATGATGCAAGTTAATATGAAAGCTGAGTCAGATATAGAACTTTAAACTCATGGAGATGGTTAGATAGTAGAATGTTAAAGTCAGGGGCCAAATACATATGGACTGGACATTGGGAATGTATGCTAAGCCATATAACTCTCATAATTGTGGTCTATTTATTTCTGTTGTTTTGTATTGTATTTACTGTTATAAGAGAAAGAACCATTTGTTGGACTGAAAGGGGGAGCTGTTGAGGGGAAGAGGGTGGAAGGGTGGGACAGGAGGGAGGAGTAGGGAAGGGATTGTGACTGAGATGTAACTTGAAGAAATAAAAAATAAATTATAAAAAAACAAGATACTGAAACAAACACAAGAAAATATAGGGAACACTCTTCAAGGTGTTGGGGAAGGCAAGAACTTTTTGAACAGACCCTCCCTAGCACTGGAACAAAAGCCATGCATCAACTGATGGAACTAAATTAAATCTAAAAGTATGCATTCTTTTAATTTTATTTTTTTACTCATGGGTCTGTATGTGCATATGTGCCTATGCATGCAGGTACCTGTGGAGGGTATCACATTCCCTGATGTTACCGGAGTGACATATGCTTGTAGGGTACCCAATGTGGGTGCTGATAAGCCTCTGGAAGAGGATCAGGAATTCTGGTCTGTTGTATGGAGCAACCCCTCTGACCCCCAACAGGAACGGAAGCAATCAGCTCTTTCTACCACTTGAGTTTTAAGTTCTCTCACTCTCTGAGCTTGTTTCCAGTTTTACTGGAAGAAAACTAAAACAGACTGAAAAATGAGGACTGAGTGTCAAGGGAGCCTGGAAAAAATACCCAGAAAAGCCTTGATGGTCTCTGGAGGTGCTTACCATGCTTTCCAAGGCATTTGAGGTTTGCCCTGTTTTCTTGAGGCTACAGAAAAGGGTTTAATTTAACACTTAGAACATGGGTAGAAAAGCATCCTTCTTCCTTGACATTTCTAATAGTCTGTACAAATAACAATGTTGATAGACGACAGGATATTGGAGTAGAAGTCGTTAATGTAACACTCCTTCCAAGTCATTCTGTACTTGAAGATGATACACAGGCGTCCGTGTTTCTGTCCAGTGGGAAGACACAGGCTGACTCATCACATACTGAATTTACAGCTGAATTTTCTACTTGAAAAGCAGTGGCCTCTCACTAAAGAAACAGAATGATGCAATTTCCCCTTCACAATACTCAGAACAGAACACAGAGAAAAAAATTATTTATTATGGGGCTCTCTTGGATCTTATTTTCTCTAAGAGAAGAATCCAGGCATGAGAAACTATCAGTTTAAAGAGACATTTGCTTACTAAAGCAAAGGATGAACTTCAAAAGAAGGAGTGAAGTGGGCTTTCCCAATGGGGAGCCACAGCCCAGCTGGTTCAGCATCATGGATTTTAAAGGAGTTTTTATTAATATTTCTGAGGCAGATGGTTTATCATGGGATAAGATGGCCTCTTTCCTTCCCAAAGCATGGTGGACCAGAGCTCTCTTTTAGAGTATCTCTTCCCATGATCCTCTAGAAATGTCCACTAAAGAGGGTGAAGCAATCCATACTGTGAGCAATACACCGGAACCAAGGTATTTTGAGGGTACAGACACTGTTAGTGCGCATTTGGGAGCATGGCCTGGTGTTTCAGCTTCTGATGTAGCAGGAGTAGTCTTCCTGCAGCCTCAGAGACATTTAATCACAGAGGTGACCTGACATCAGGGAACACAAATATGGAGACTCAGCCACTAACACAGGCTGGTTTTGTTGGTTATCTCATATCTAACTCCTTTTTGAGGCTGTCACATTGTGTCTCTGAGTTGAAAAAGCAAAGTTTAAAAGACTAGCCACTGTGAATTTTTTTGTATACATATATGAAAGCCTTAAGAGTAAAGTAAAATAATATGAAAATAAATAAATAAAAGATTAATCATTTAAACTAGGCAGGGTGGCACATGCCTGCAGTCACAGAACACTAGAGGTACGGGCAGGAGAATCATGAGTTTATGGCCAGCTTGGGCTGCAAAGGGAGACGTTGTCTCAAAATGCAATTCATTGGAAAGTAGTTTGTCTTTTTTTTCTTTGAATTGCCCATAACATTGGAAGTAGAGTGGTGTTGAGATATTTGCAAACATATCAAACTCTTTTCTCCTCACCCTTCCCTGCAGTATAGTTGCCACTGTCGCTCACATTCCAGGCACCTTGAGTGAGGATCAGTCAGTCAGTCACAGGCTTCCAGGTTGGATTTTATACAGGTTCTGCCTTCCAATTCATAGGCAAAGCAGTTTCTCTCTTGTTATTTCCCTCATACACTTCTGATGGCTTTTGTGCCTTCCTTTAGCCTTTACTGGGAGAGAGAGAGGGGCTCATAATATGCATACACCTTTGTCAACAGCATTGACCGCCCTACCTTCTTCTATCACTTCCCTTTTAACAAGTTGTTTTCTGTACATTCAAAATTTAAGTGTCTGGAAATATAAACAGAGGGGAAACTAATGAGTGTAGGTAGTGGGCACAAGTTATGAAAGAGGATATAAAGGGAATTGATTTCTTCTAATTCTGTCATGATTTTTTATTGGTTTGTCTGATGGTGAATAAGTGAATAAAATATATTCAATATTGAAAGTGTAAAAAGAAAGATGACATCTCTCTTTAGCAACTCAACTGTAGCATTTATTTAATACAGGTACTGAACTCCTCAAAGACAGTAGCTGGCCTTGAGTGGTCATAGAGGAACAAGAGTCAATCACTGCCTTAATGACATTCATTAGCCTGCCAGCCTGTAGGACAGAGATTTGATGGTGATTAAACACCCATTAAAATGTGTAACATAGGAGAAAGATAAACTTATTTGAATAACTTATGTTTCCCATGGGGAGGGTTAGTCAGCAAAGCTTCTAACTTTGGAAGAGGGGCTTCCACGGGTTCTGAAAGATGAATAATGGTTTCTATCTCCCTCCCTCCTGTCAGTTGGATCCAATGACAGACCAGTCATTTTCTCTTAGGAGTTGCTGAGCACCTGGTAATCGTAAGATTAGGTGTGTATGAGGACAGGATCACCAAAGTGCTGTCTAAGTGCCTCATTTCTCACCATATACATCATCCCCTGTGCATCTCATCCACCCGCACTCGAGTCTGGACTATAACTTCACAAGTAAATGTCCCCTAAAAGAAGCACATTGCCCTGTCTGAGTGCTGTTATTACTTCCACCCAGAGAAACTTTGAGGTAAAACTCATTATTCCTGCATATGCAGGAAGCTGATGATACCCTTCAAAGTGATTGTTGTTAAAATAACATTCAGGGTTTACATTCCTATGCATGTGGCCACTTTGACATGAAGACATTCTGCTGCCCACCTGTGCCCACCACAGGAAGCCTGACATTTAGATCCTGCTATGCTGGCTTGCAAGGATATGTCAGATATGTGACAGAGGGAACTTTCCTTGAAATGGTCTCTGATAGGAGAGAAAATAACCTCGAAAACCTTAGCTTTTCAGATTTTTTTTTCTGCTTAGTTGTTTTGTTTAGAACACTCAAAGGCTCTCAAAGTATGTCTTACCCCTTTCTGCCCTAAATTGCCATTTGTCAGTTGCTAGAGATCATTGAACACATAATCAGTGTTTACCAAGTTAATAGATCATCTTGCCAGACATACAAAATGACCCCCTAGTGGTGGAGAGGATCTCAGCAGGTTTTTCATGCCTCTTTCCACGGTCCCGAGGTTCCTCCCTCTCTCCATTTGATTTGAAAACTGCTGTCAAATCTTTAATACATCTGGAGTAATTTTCAGAATATAAAGTAAAGTTGAAAACTGTTGTTTTTATACACACACAACACAAACACACACCACATACACATACACACATTTATACATAATTACACATACATGAAGGCAAAGCCCTTTTAAGGTCAACTTCAAAGTTGTGTTGCTTTGACAAGGTTAATCCTTCACTGGCTCATTGCACTATCAATTTCAACTTAAGAGAGCACCTCCTGCAAAAGTGATATACTTAGAGATTCTCATAGCCTGTTAGGAAGACAGTCACTCAACTTGTCAGGTGGCCATGAATAGTCAGTCACTACTAACCAACCTCAGAAGAGGACATGATGTTTGTTGGAGAGCTGTGGTTTACTGAAGAGTCCCACACAACTAAGAAAAGATTGGGTACTAACTACCAAGAGCACTCAAGCCTTTCAGAGTTATATTCTCTTAATACATGTTTTCTAGTCCACTCTGTCAGTAAGAAAATATTACTATGGTAACAAAAGAAACATACAAGTAGCAGAGCAAGATGGTGACATATGGAAGAGCCTTTAGACTGTATCGTCACATGACAGAAGACAGAGAGCAAGAGAAAGTAAGAAAGACTGATCCCCAGGACAAGAAAGGCAAACACAACTGTTGAACAAGTCCATCACCATATAAGTGAACCCACTCCCACTACAACATGATTCCTGTAGGGTCTACAGCCTCCTCACCGCCCCTCCTCTCAACACTGTTGCCCTGGGAATGCAGTTTCTAACACATGTGCTTTGGAGATGCATTCAAATGATAGCAACACATGAGAAGTGTCCACTGATTCTCAAGTAATTACCTCTCACTCAATTCCAGCTAATCTGTCATCATCAAATAAAAACCCTCCACTCATCTCCTACTAATTTCTCCTCCCGGCACTCAGGTACTGTTGGTAAAGGAGGACTAAATGACAACAGCCCATCGACTCAGTGTAAGGTAAAACATCCCATTTAGCTCCTAAACAGATCCTCAAATCTAGGTTTAGGAGTCAAAAGTCCTATCCAGGGTGTTAGGTTTTCTAGGTTCTGGTGAGAGGCTGGGCATGGTGCATTGCCTTACTGAATTTGTTTCTCTGGTAAGTTAAAGCTTAGAATGGTCTGGATAGGAGAAGTTGGGTATTAATACACTTTAGAGATGCTGGGGACAATGGATCACAGTGTTTACACTGCACATGTTTTCCCTTTGCCATGCTAATCTCAGGTCTCCCACAAGTTTGCTGTTTCCCATGCAGACCCTCGAAGAGGGAGGGTTTCAGGTGATGTGCTGGGATCAAATTCTCCCTCCCCATCACCCAGAGCTTAAGCCTGCTCATTCAATGACACTTCACAATACCTTGGATAATTGCTTGTCTGAGTTCAATAAACACTTCATGCATTAATAGGATTTTACTAGCACTTGAGGCCCATCATGAAATTTGATTTCTTTGTTTCCCCTCCCCAACCCCCTCCCTCCTTTGTAAACAGCTCCTGAAATTCTTGTCACAGTCCTCTGTTTGCAGGGGCTCCAATTATAGCATCAGCATGCCCGTGCCTCTGTGCTCCCCAACAGGTGTAGAATTGTGTTGTGCTGAACAATGTCATCCAGGGAATTTCCTAGTATACTTGTGCAAATTCCATATGCCCCAACTACTGTGTTTAGTACAAAGTCTATACACTGAAATGATCCAAAGGATTGTCAATGTAGGCTTTGTTTCTAAAAGCAGTAAATTCAGTGTGTTCTAGCTAATATTTTCTAAATTTCCATATCAAACATTCCAGCACTTACATACAGTCATTATTATCTGGTTCTTCTTATTCCCAGCCTCAAATCGAGTAGAGCCCTGTACAGCATTAAGGAAGCGAGCTGGGAGGTCATGGTTATGCTGTGTTGGACCCATAAGGTCAATTTTACTGAGTCCACTAGGCAAGCTGGTGGCATATTTTTAACTCTGGACACTGAACTTGCAAGTTGTATGAGGTCTCACACAAACACTGACCTTAGTCTTAAGTTTCTCCCCAATTCATGACTCATCACCTCGAGTACAAGGAAAAGTAATAGGGTCTGCTGCAATGCTGAGTGATTTCTCCTCATGATTCAGCCCCAAGTGGTCATAAAAGTGTCTCTGGCACTAAGAATTACTTAAGTGTAGTTGCACTGCACTGTCTGGTGTGAATACAATACTTTATTTATTTGAAACTAACAGCAACTGTAATTTGAGCAGTGGGGCACTTTCCCAAATTTTCAAGAGTTCATCTACAGAAGTTATACCCAAGTTCTGTAAACAGTCCCCACTGTGGAGCACAGAACTATAAAACCAGCTAGAACAGTTGCAGAGAGCAGACTCCTGTCACTCAACTGGAAATTGCAATTCTGTTTGATTAGAATTGACTCCTATTTAATTCTTTCCCTATATCTTTGACAAATACTATACAACGTATATCCAATACAGTAGGAAAAGTTCTGCTTATTAGAGCTAAAAATACACCTTGTGAATTTGGCCAATCACATCCTTCTGATCCACTCTCTCATTTGTAAGATAATAAGTTGCACTTCACCACAGCGAAAACACCATCGGTTAAGTTACTACGTAATTGTTGAAATCATAATAGTCTCACATCACTAAAAACAATACAAGAAGGCATCTGAAGATTGAGGTCTCTCAAAGAAGACAGGGTAGGGACACACTCTGGCTCCATACTCAGTAGCTTCAGTACTTGTGGATTAGATGAGTTTAGGGAGTTCAAGGAGCCCTTGGATAAGTTCTAGAATAGTCTATAGACCCCACAGAAATCCTAAAAGCTCTATTGAATGTAAGCCTACTCATCTGGGTGACCCTGCTGATGTACTACTTGAAGCAATGTCACAGCCCCAAACAGTTATTCATCTTATGTTTCTCGATGGGGTGTTAGCAGTCACTGAAATATTTTATGAAAATTACTATATTTATATTTATATTTTCTTTTTTTTAGGAAGAAAAGACTTTATTAGAGTTTTTTCTATTTACTTTCTTTTGCCATGATAAAACCTCAGGACCAAAGCAATTTATTATTTTTTAAAGCATTTAATTGGGCATATAGTTCTAGTTCCTAGGGGTTGTTGGAGTCCATGATGATGGAGCAAAGGCATGGCAGCAGGAACAGCTGTAAGTTCACATCTCAAACCACAAGGAGAGTCAGAGAGCACACTGAGAATGCCTCAGGTCTTTTGTAACCTTAAAACTTGTTCCCAGTGACACACCTCCTCCAACAAGGCCACACCTCCTAGTCCTCCCCAAACAGTTTCACTAACTAGGGACCAAGGATTCAAACTGTGAGTCTATAGGGGCCACATTGATTCAAGTCATCACAGACTTCCAGGTCATAGCTCCAGCTACAGAAACTTGAGGGAACTGGTAGCATTCCGTCCTCAGTCTCATACATGCTGGTACTTGCACGCTTTCTCCACTCAGGATCCCCTTCTTAGGGGACAGTTTCACCCATGGTGAGCAGATCTTCACACCTCAATTAATATAATCTATATAATCCCTCATAAACATTCTCAAAGACTCTTCTTCCTGTTTATTATAGATTGTGTCAACTTGACAGTTAAAACGAACATTACATATAATTTTTTAATGTTTATTTTTTAATTGATTATTTCTTGTCTAAATTTTGTTTTCTAATAATGTAAATCCAGAGGAATTGTTGTACCATCTGTACTTACAGGGTAGATAGTCTTCTACTTTAAATTCTTTTTTTTTATAATTTATTTTTTATTTCTTCAAGTTACATTTCAATCACGATCCCCTCCCTACTTCCCACTCTGGTCTCATAGTTAAATTTTGAGTTGTTTAGGAATCAAGAGGGTGTTCTGGATCTAAGAAGATGTTTTAAAAATTGTGATGCAAGTTAGCATGAAAGCTGAGTTAGATATTGAACTTTAAATTCATGGAGATGGTTAGATAGTAGAATGTTAAAGTCAGGGGCCAAATACATATGGACTGGACATTGGGAATATATGCTAAGCCATATAACTCTCATAATTGTGGCCTATTTATTTCTGTTGTTTTGTATTGTATTTATTGTTATAAGAGAAAGAACCATTTGTTGGACTGAAAGGGGGAGCTGTTGGGGGGAAAAGATATACCTTAAACCAAAAAAGGGGGGTAGAGGATGGGGGATTGAGGGGAAGAGGGTGGAATATTTATTTTTTTAAACAAAAACTTTTTATTGATTCTTTGTGAATTTCACATCATGAACCCTAATCCCACTCGTCTCCCCATCCCTTCATATTTTCCCTCTGCTCTTGCAACCTCTCCCAACAAAATAAAATAAAGTAAGATAGATTTTTTTTTTTACTTTAATCATGGAAGCTGTAGTGTGTCACAGTTGTCACACAGTATACCTTTGTCCACACATCTTTACTTGGAAATGTTCATTGCAATGAGTCATTCATTGGTCTGGTTCAAGGCCTCTGGTTTCTGCTACACTATCAATACAGGATCCTCATTGGAATTCCTCTCAGATAACCTGTTGATGTCCTGCATCATGGAGATCTTGCAGCTTTGGATAAGCAGGACCAGCCCTTTCACATGCTCCAGCATATCATAGGTGGGATAGATGTTGGGGTGGACCAATTCAAAGTCCTGGATCTGGGCCTGGGAGGTAGCTGAACAGCCTGCCAGTTCTTCTGCATTGGCACCACCAGGGCTAGCTCTCCAACTCTACCCTGGCTAGCTCACCCATTGCAACAGCCAGCAGAGGGCTGGGTCAGCTCTCCTGTTCTCATGTCCTGGGTGCAGGAGCAGGGAGGTGAGAAGCTTACCCAAGCCTTCGCCACCAGGGCCAACTCTGCTGTGCTGCCCAGGTAAGACACAGGGCCTACTCTCCTGAGTGCTGCAGCCAGTGAGGGGCAGAGAGAGCTCTCCTGGTCTCATGACCTCAGGGCCAGCTCTCCCACTCCCCAGCCATCAGGGTCAGCTCTACTGTGCTGTCCAGGTGAGAGGCAGGGCCAGCTCTCCCAAGTATGACACACATGGAGGAGCAGAGCCAGCTGAGCACCCTGAGTATGGAGTATGGTGTGTCACATGGCAGTGCAGACCACAGACATATGCATGGCCTTCATGGTAACATGGGCCTGGGATACCAACATAGATCCTGGCTGCCATAGGATCATGGACCCAGACATGGCTCCTGGCAGCATCATGGGCCTGGATGTCCACATGACCTCAGGTGGCAGCACAGGCCACTCAGATCAACATGCGCACCCCCACCTCCTATGGAAATATGGCCCTCAAACTTCCACATGGTTTCTTGTATTATGCCAGATCACAGATGCAGCAGGACCATGAATCCAGATATGGCCCTTGGTGACAGCCCAGGCCAGGACCTCACCATGGCCTCCTTATATCTGCCTGTTCCTCACTGCTGTTGAGTCTCCAGATTCACCTTTCTTCACATTGCACAAATCCCTCAGCTTTGCCTTCTCCTCCATCTCTCCACCACAAGCTCCATCTTTCCCATCTCTCCATCACACATTCATTTATTGTGGTGAGAGTCGAGGCAGGCACTTGGGTACCTTTCTTCTGTCCTCTCCAGACTGAGTGATTGGGTGTCTTTCTTAGGGCTGCTCCAACCTGCAGAATTTATATTTCCTTTAATCAAAAGATGTTAACTGGGGCTAGAGAGCTAGCCCAGTGGTTAAACGTATATATTATTCTTCCAGAGGACCTGAGTGTGGTCCCCAGTACCTGTGTCAGGCAACTGACAATTTCCTGTAACTCCAGCTCTAGGGAATCTGACACCTCTGGCTTCTTTACATGCAAACACACAAACATGCACACGGACATGGGCATAGACAATACACATAGACACATGTACTCAGAGGGAGAGAGAGACTTCCCATTAAACTGCCATGATCCTAATTTTACTGAGGAAATTTTCCTAGTATTCATTGAAAATGAGAGTTCTAAACCCTTGTCTTTGTCTGTAGCACTCCTGCCCATTGGGCATCCCTAACATACCAGCAGATGAAAGAATTGAGGATTGCCACTGCCTGAAGCAGGGGTGTGTGTCCAAGAGCCAAGTCTTCTCTCTCTTTTTACTGCATAGGCCCCATTTTCAGAATCTCAGGTTCCTTAAAACACAGAAAATCTCTTGTCTGGATCATATCATTCTTCATCTAAAGAAGTTTGCAATTTTTTGGAGCTCAAAAAAAGTATCTTGTTATTCTAAGTCTCCAACATTTAGCCTGAGTTCATTTTCACTTTTCATATCAAATCGACCATTCTCTAGCCAATGGGATTATCTTCATTTCAAATATACTCAGCGTTAGACCCCAAATGTCATGCCTTTCTCCAGAAATGTCTTTTTCATTCCTCCATGCATTCTTGCCTACTAATAACTCATGAAACTTAACTCCCACCTTTTCTTAGAGGCCCCTCTTTCTGTATACAGCCCAAGAATGCCTTTGTTTCTCCTTTGTCATCCTATGCCAGCCTTCATGAAACTTGCAGTCTATGACAGTTCATGGTTATTTACAAAAGTCACACCACTTTATCTCCTTTGCTAAACAGCAAGCATGCTGAGAGACGGTGGCAGACATGGGTAGTATCTGCCAAGACCTATGGTTAGAAGACAGTAGATGCTGCATGGGCTCCCAGAGACTGAAGCAGCAAGCATATGATCTGCATAATCTGCATGGGTCTGCCCCAGGTCCTCTGAGTATTTGTGATGGTTGTTAGATTGGTGTTCTTGTGGGGCCCCTAGCAGCAGGAGCAGGTGTATCTCTGACTCTTTTGTCAGCTCTTGAGACTCGTTTCCTCCTATTTCATTGCCTTGTCCGGCCTTGATGTAAGGATCTTTTTCCCTTGCTTTATTATATCTTGCTTTGTCATGTTTGGTCGTCATTTCTTGGAGACCTTTTTTCTAAAGAGGAAGCAGAGGAGAATAGGTCTGCGGGAGAAGGGAGGCGGGGGATTAGAGGTGTTTAGGAGGAGTGAAGAGATGGGAAACTGTGGTTAGGATGTACTGTATGAGAGAAGAATATATTTTCACTTTTAAAAAAAGGTAGAAAAAGAAAATAAACAGCAGGAAGAAGAAGGAGAGGAAGAAGAAGGTGGTGGTGGTACCTGTACAGGCTAAATTTCCCAGGCTTCTTTGCAGTCAAAGCTATGTGGTTTCCCACACATGAGAAGTAAGCCAACTTGACACCTATAACTTCTAAAAGACACATTCTTTCAAACTGCTAGTTATCATCTTTTGATTAAAAGAAATGTAAATGGAGTATTTTTTTAATATTTAACTGAAATGTTTAGGGGTGTTCTTACATGTGCTTTACTCTTCCCATGAATCTATCCATGACATATCATGGATGTTCCTGCTTATTAGATTCAACCATGTTCAAAAGACAATATCCTCAATGACAGAGGAGGAAAGCAAAGGAACCTGCTTCCCGCAATCTCTCTGTGAGCATGGCCTCTTTGCCTGCCCAGACCACTCTCCTCAGGTTTGTCTGTGAGAGAGAAGCACCATCCATTCCCTTCTCTCACACTATGCAACAAGCCACATTACCGGTAGCAAAATCTCTGGGGTATAGCTGAATCACTCTGACAGTCACCATGACGATCTACATAATAAAGCACCCTCGCCTTCTCAGTTGAATTTCTGCTCTAGACATTTGTGTTAAAGATAATTATATAAGTTATAGTGGATTGTACAAAAGGTGTTGTTTCTTATCATTTTGACCAATATTATTCAGCAATGTCAAAAATCTTGTTTTTACTGGTTGATGGTTTTATTCTGTGGGCATTCTTCAACTCCCAAAGAGGAGCAATTTCTGTGATACATGAAGACTATGATCACATAAATGGACTTAGACCAAGTGCCTTGATGTTTCTTTCGGTGTCTAGAGTTATTCCTGCAGCCTGAGTAGATGCTTTGCTCAGTCTAATGTCTCTGCTTGTATACTGCTTCACCTCCCTATGAATCAGAGAAGGTTAACACAAATTAATTTGGTTCTAGGGGTTACTTCTCAGGAAGGCAGCTGTTGGAATCAACAGTACTTTCATTATAACTGTGATGCTACTAAATGGTACCCAAAAGGAGAACAATCCAAAATAGAAGGTACTGAATCCACTATGAAGAAGTAGCTAAGATGAAAATATACACCACCTACAAGAGAAGAAATTTGGTTTAATAAAGAATTATGTTTGTTGGAGTTTTGTCTTTCTTCTCCTTGGCTTCAAGTCGTTGCAACCCCTAGCTTCCCTCCATCCTTATATCATTCTTCCTCAGTCTCCTTGACAGGGTCCTTATCCCAGGGTCCACTCCTTAACCTTCCCACTTTCCTATCACTTGAAATCATTTCTTGGCTTTAAAATCATTTACCCAATGAAATTAAATCACCCAAGTAAAAAAAAACAAAACAAAAAAACCAAAAAACAAAAAAACAGTTCTTTCTTATATATCCAACTGTCTATTTAACCTTTCTATGTGTGTCAAATAGTGAGTTCAAACTTAATAAGACCCAGATACATTTTCATATACTTCATCCATATGTGGCTTCTGTGACTTAGTTAAGGGCAAATCCATCCCTTTGTTACTATAACACCACACACTTGTCTTCTAGTATTCCCCGTCTCAATAAGGCATAGTCACTGGTCCCATTATTCTCTTGGTCTGGGTCTGCTGAACTCCCATCTTCCCTAGGACACGTTGCCCTAGGATATCTCTATCTACAGGGATCCTCCAGATGCCACACAACTAATCCCTGCCTTTCTTCTAATCTTTTTTCAAGCAACACCTTTCAAACATACCTATAATTTTAATTCCTATCATTTTCTTTTAAAAAATATTAGTGTTTATTTGTTTTACAAAGTGATGGGTTTCATAATGAGATTTTTTTCTAATAATACGTATTTGGCCATACTCACTCTCCATTAGCCTCTCATGTACCTCTTCTTCCTCTGTCCCTCCCCTTCCTCTTCCCAAATAATCCTCCTTTCATTTTCATATGCATGTACATATGAGAGAAAAATGCAATATTTATTCAATATGTTGATTTCTATTTCTATGCATTTTCTGTGTTTTCAGATGTTTCAGTTTCATGTCTTATGCTAAAAATCTTTGACATATTTTAAATTGATCTTTTGTATATGGCAAAAGATATGAATCAAATTTCATTCCTCTACATGTGGACATCCAGTTTTGCCAGTATCCTTTGAAGAGCAGGCTGCCTTTTCTCACGTGCATGTCATGACACCTCTGCCACAACTCATGTTGACTGTATGACCTTATGGGTTTACCTTAACTCTAGCATTTTCAATGTAGTTACTTTGTTTTACTTTCTCAGTATCATTTACCATGTTCAAACATCATGTACACCTACTTATTATAATCATTTTAATTGTCTGTCTTCCCCCAGTGAGAATTTAAACTCCAAAAACAATGTTATCTTTTTCATTAACTAGAATTTCACAACTTTCTAAAATAACTCCTGCACTCTATGGGCAATTACATTATCATTGTTGAACCAGTGAAGAAGTATTTACTAAATATAGTGTTAGGGTTGGCATTCTGTGAGAGACAGCCCTGAGAATAAACTACCCACAATATACTTGGTACCTACTCTCCTGCAGCTTCAGAAGTAAGCTTTAAAGAGTGCAAATTAACACACAGTGTTTCAAGAACCTGGAAAATGATAATGAAATGTGCTGTTAAAGAATTCTCGGGGAACAAGCACTCAATGGCCAAAGGAAAACTGGAATTATTTTTCAGGGAGATAAAGAGGGACAGAAATAACTCATGCACCCCCTCAAAAAATTCCCTTCCATTCCACTATTCTGCAACACAAATAACATATTCCTCCAATGTGCATAATATATACAAATTCAGAAGCATATCACTTTCATGAGATAGCTTAGCTTAGGTAAAACAGAGTTTACCATCCAGATACTTAATTTGGAGAGAGAGGACTATTCAGAACAAAATACATAGCAGAACTCAGTGATAATTTTCATAGTGTTGAACAGGAAGTGCACATACAGCAAAACTTGCAAAACAACCTAGGAAGTTGGGAAATTCACCAGCAAAGCCAACACATCCTATCATCTCTCAATCAGCTCAGGAACAGAATGAGTGGCTGCTGGTGGGTTTGATATGTTTCACAGAGTACCTACCTCCAAGTCTCCAGTACCCAACGAGACATGTAATTTATTATCAGAAGTGAAAGCTGCATACTTCTTTCCATAAATTAAAAGTATTATTTTATCATAAGGTTTTGGAAAGTATAGCTCCCATTCTCAGATATTTACAGAATACCCATGAAAGTAGGTGCTGCTAATTATCAGAGATATCAATAGCTGGAGCAAATTACTTGGTGAATGCACTAAACTAAAGTTTTACACAACCCAAGCCTTACTAGGAGTCATCAGTCTTGCTACAATGATATTACAAGTTCTGGATATCCCAGGGAAGACAGGAAAACGGACTCTTCCTTCAACATTGTTCCTAGAAAAGACACTATGACTGAAGACACCATCTGAGGAAGTTCCCCAGTTACATTCAGCCTGGAAATACAGAGGTGGTGCATTGCTCCCACTTGAGCTAAGAGATACAGTACTTTATGGCCAAGAACGAAAGGGATTCTTCACTCTTATGTTCTTTCTACAATTTCTATCATTAAAAAAAACAATTTGTATCTTGCAAAAGTTAATATTGATAATCTACTTTAAATGAATAGAAGCATAATTATAACACACATTATGTCTAGCTCTCCCAATTCATAAAACAAGCATATGAATATGTATATATTTGCATGTGTTGTATGGGCATGTGTATGACCATGAACGCATGTTGAGAGGACTGTGCTGTCAGGAAAGATAAACAGACATTCTACAATACTAAGGAATCATCACTGGATGTCAAAATTATGAGTGGTTTATTTCCTGCTTTGATGTCTTTCACAATTTGCTATAACCAGACTATTTTTCTGCCCAAGAGCCTACATATAGAAAGACACTAACAGAACAGTGCTGATGCAAAGACAGATACAGGGTTGGGGATGGCTGCAATGAATGAGCTGAGATTCTCTGCAGTGGGCATCAATATCCCAAGGTATTAAAAAAACGTGCAGACACAGTTACAGACCCAGTATCGGTGATTCTAGAGGGATCAGAGACTAAAGGCATGGATCCAGAAGTTTGCAAATTTACAAATGTTGTCCAGATTTTCAAAAGAGGGGAACTGGTGAATGTCAAAGACTATATCCCAGTGCACATGACATCAATCCTGTGTGATTTCAAGAATAGATTATTAAACAGATGGCTCCGAGCTCCATACAGAGGAAGTACTGGGCTCACTAGAAAACACACCATGCCAAACTAAACTTATTTCTTTTTGGTTGGACTAAGAAGTTTCAGAGGAAAGAGGGGCTATTATTTCAACAAGGCACAAGATAATCTTCCCTGACATCTGCTAACCCTAGCATTTTCTCACGGGTGGAATCAAGCCAAGGAGAGACATCAGCAGACACACCCTCCAGGATGGAAGAGGCTCTTGGGAAATTGAACATATGGCTGAGATGTGAGGAAAAGGAGAGACAAGTCATAGTGCAGATTCCATTTATTAAGAAGCTTACTGAGAAACTCATGCCCAAATGTCACCTGTAAGGGAAGGCTCCCTGACCACCCTCTCTGACCCCTTACTGTCACTCTATCAGTTTGTTTTCCTTCAAGTTGTTTTTTTTCTCTCTCTCTCTGAAAGTATCCTACTGATGTATGAATTTTCTTGTAGTTCCCGCTACACTGGAAGGTTGATCCTATGCAGGGAAGGACCATGTCTATGAATGCCCAAGGTATTATGTGCCCAAGGCACCTAAGAGTCCATCAGTATTTGTGAAGCAAATAAAGACTGCTGAACTGCACATTCTGTTCCCCACTAGTGTCAACAAAACATTACCTCCAGGTGTTATTTATCATCTTTCTTCCTCATCTATGAACACCAAAGTCTCAGCATGACCTCCCTTCTCAGTCTCTCTGGTGTAAGGAAAGATACCCAGACAAGTTCCCAGGCATCTAAATCTTCTCTTACCTGATAAACAAGGTGTTTATTAAACAGGTGTTCAAGAGCTGGATAAACAACGGGAAGACAAGCAAACGTCATGGTAATCACAACAAACCAGGTCTCTGGCCTCAAATTGTAATATGGAGTGCCTCACCATGGTGATATGCATTGGTTACATGTGAGCATGGCCCAGTGTAGAACAGCCTCTCACTCCCTCTGCAGCTAAGCATATCTCCCCTTGGAGAAGAGCCAGTTACTGGTGAGCAGATGTTTTCTCCCCAAAGGCTAATGTGGTAATACAAGGAAGCAGACAAGTTTCCCTATAGACAATTGCCTAATTTCTCTATGTCTAACATGATACAATTTAAAATGAGTATGCGTATCATCTACACAATAGGAATTTTTCAAAAATTATATGAATTAATAATGAAACTTCTGAATATATATCACTACATGAAGATTTGTTAGAAAGTCTAATAGTTCAGTATACTGAACTTCATAAAATCCTTAGCATGTGTGAAACGCCTACATCTTTATTAATCACTATTAGTAATTTTATCACTATTAAGTAAATTAATAACTATTAGTAATTTTAAAATCTTAAAAGTTTTATCATGGTAAGATTATATAGTTTTTGTAAAGCATACACATGACAGATACATTACAAATTGAAGTACTATTATTCAGACATCGGGTTTCCTAATGGACACCAGCACTTACAAAATAAACCAATCACCAAAAGAGGAGAAATCATGACTTATATTAAATGCACAAAAGATGGAGTTTGGCTACCTCACTTGTTCTTCTGGCTCTGCAGCTAATTGGCTGTATTGCCTTGTGAACATCCTCTGGACTTCGGTTTCCTCATCTGTGAAATACACCGGAGGACCCCTAATGTCACTTCTGATTTTCACCTCCTGGATAGACTGCCTATCTTTGAGGGTGTGAGTCTTGTGCTGCCAAAGCATCATGCAGAAAATATTAACAATGTTTAGTTAACAGTCATTGTATTAGTATGTAATGACTTAGTGAACAGAGTATACCTAAAGGACTCTCCTTACCAAATAGAGAGACACTGAGTAATTACAAAGCTGGAAAAGTTTTATTCACTTCAGCCTCCTCTGAAAGCAAGAAGGAACTCCTTTTAGATGCTGTAAGTGAACATCACAGGGTCATTTGTCAACCAACTTTCATAGCACGGAACTATTTTTGATGTACTATTTGTGTATTTGCCAAATATTTTTGCGTGCCTACAATCTGAATGAGGCTAAAAATGACCGAAGATATCCTGGCACTAAAACACTCCTATTTCAACAGAGGAAAATAACAATTGTTCAAAGGATGAATAATAAAGACTACTACCAATTAATAGTAGGAATTTGATAAATGAGCAATATGTTCTAAAAGGTAATTTCTAGAATTGGACTGCTGTCTTGGAGGACGTTGGTCAGGGAACTTGTTTTTAAGTCAGTAATATTACATTCAAATAATAATAAAGGATCTCTATGTTGTAAAGAAATGGGGGCACATGTGTTAGACAGGAAACAAGTTAAGGCCAGGGATCCTAAGGCAGGAGCAAGTTTAGAATGTCACTCGAAGATGGATCAAAGTGACGAGATACTGTGAGTGCAAGGTGGGAAGTAAGACTTAAGATGAAGACTCCAGCAAGCACAATGAAAAACTTCTCACTCCATAGAATGCTATGGAGCTATTTGTGTAAGCCATGAAGAATTCAGACAGACTACATACATTCCCATCCTCTGTGGCAACATACATGAGATTCCTCCTAACTACCTGTGTGGCGTTTGTTTGGTTCAATAAATTACCAGCAAGCTCCACTCACTTCCTGTATAATGTGTAGTGTTTTGAATTATCCCAAATCTACCATTTGTTCAAAAAGTCATGCCTGATACAAGGAAAGCCCTTAGGACCTAAAAAAATCTCCTAGCCATCCTGAATGGATATAGAGCTAACTAACCTGAAAAGGGTTCAGATGTCTTCTGTGTGTGCCTGAAGGTGATAGAAGACAACAAGGCCTATAAATGAAAGTCAGCTAAGAATTTTATTAGACCAGGAATCAAAGTCTTTCATGGAAGGGTCTTTTGTTAGCTTTCTCATCACTGGAAGCAAGTTCCTGCTAAGGAGTGTTTTAAAGGAGAAAGAATGTTAGTTTGGATCACAACTTCATGGCAAAGTGAGGGCAGCTCTAATATTTCCCACAATAGTGGAGCTTGCTAGCTGTTACGCCCCTGCAGCAATACGTTTGTCACCTAGACCCTTATTCAAAGGGTTCCACAACATTCCATAGCAAGGCCACCAGTGTGCTCAAACACATGAACCTGTTCGGGAACATTTCACATTCAAATAGTAACTGGTCTAGACCAGATGTGCTGTAGTATTCATATGCCGTGCCATTTCTGCGGTAACAACCATGAGCTCTGTGGTAACAACCATGAGCTCTGCCTCAGTAGGAGAAAAGCAGCCTTAGTTGATACATAAACAAATGTGCATAGCTTTCCTCCACCAAAACTTGCATAGTTTGCCCATTCCTGGAACAGGCCAGACAAAGCAAAATGGCAGTTCACAAATGCCATCTCATCCCCAGACAGGCTTTATTTGGCTGCAAATGTGTTTTAAAACAGGGAGGATTTTACTGAAAGTACAGACGCCTAGCTTTCCTTGGGTAACCCAGGGCCTACATTCCTGTATGTCAGCAAATGTCAACAATTGTCTGGAGGTGAGTAATGGTGCCCACTTTGGAGGGAGCAGGGGCTCTGCAGCCCACCAAACACCCCACCACAGACCTGCTTCCTGAATGACTCTGGGTTTCATACCAGGTACCATTTGGCAGGCTAGTCCATTTTCCCCTGTGGTAGGAAGTTATTTCTCTAAACCTGCATCTATATCAAATGGAGGAAAATAAAAGACAGATTGAAAAGGCCGCATTTCAAGAAAAATGAGAGAAAGCATATGGGTTTAATATGCATATAAAAGATGCTGTGTTGAAAGATTCAAAGTTTCTATCTTTCAATTTGTATTTTTTTCTATTTACATTTAAAATATTTACATATTTATATTATGTTACATTATTGTGCCATAGTTTGGTAATAATAAAAATAGTTCGAGTCCATTTCCACATTTGATTTTCTTATCATAGGCTAGTTTTATCCAGCTCTGCTACCTGCATGTCTTTCCCAGTCATAGGTTAACAGGGTGCCCTCCCCTGTGACTGAAAGCTGGAGAATTCTTGCTTTAAACACTTAGACGAGGAAAGGGTGAGCTGAGATTCCTTCAGCGTCTACCAGCGGACAAACTCTTGTGACAGACCTTCTAGCAGTTGCGTCCCCTGGCTTCTTATTTTCTGACTACAGAGTAAAACAAATCTCATCTTATTCACTTCATCTTTTAACAGATATCACAAGCCACACAGTTTGAGACTCCAAAGAGTTCACTTGCTACTTATTTACAAATGAATGTCCTTATAACTCATTGCATGGCGCTTTAAACTTTTTTGGGGGGTGTTTTTTTTAATATTTATTTATTACTTCAGGTTACATCTCCATCACAGTGCCCTCTTTCCACCCCTCCCAGCCCTGCCCTCCCACCTTCTACCCCCTATCCCTTCCATCCCACTCCTCTGGAGTAGAGTGTCCCTACATATCAGTCCCTGCCCCAGTTCAGCAGTCATATGAGGGCCAAGAGCCTCCTCATACACTGGGGGCCTACAAGGCAGCACCACTAGGGAAAAGTGTCTCATTGACAGGAAACAAAGTCTATGTTCATGTTCCCTTTGGTGCATTCATTGTAGTATAGTTATCCTGTACTATATGGGTAAAATCTGACTATAAGTGAATAGATGCCATGTGCATCCTTCTGATTCTGGGTTAACTCACTCAGGATGAGCTTCTGTAGTTCCATCCATTTGGCTGCAAATTGCATGATTTCGTTGTTTCTGATAGCTGAGTAGTATTCCATTGTGTAGATGTACAAATAACACATTACAGAGAACTCGAAATCAATGTCAAACTCCCATAATTTTTATTCTGTATGAACAGTCAGTTTTCATGTTTCTAGCTATCATCTCAGAGAAGTATATATACTTGAAATTACATTAATTCCAGTTTGGGTTGCATAAATCTTTTTGGTCACCTTTAGTGTGACTAGTATTCTACTTAGTGGGATATTCTTTATGCTAAAGAACATATGTATAGGTTTACATGTGTGCTTCAACTTTCCTCATACTCTTCTTGGTGTTTTATTTTCATATATATAACAGAAACAGACAGGCTAAAGAGTAAAGCTGGAAAACTCTATACAAAAGACCAAGTTGGGTACTAGAGAGATGGTTCAGGAGCTAAGAGCACTTGCTGCTCTTCCAGGGCTCCTAAGTTCAGCTCCCAGCTCCTATGTCTAGAAGCTCACAACTACAAATAACTCTAGCTTCAGGAAGTTTGCACACCCTCTTCTGACCTCTGTGGGCACCTGCACTCACATACATGTAACACACACACATACACACACAAGTAAACATAATTCTTAAATAGGATATACATTCTCTCCATGAGGCAATCAAATGGAGAAAGAAATACAGATTACATAATGGGTCCTAAGGAAGCATTTGCCTGTAGAAACAAGGGGCATTTTCTGCTGGCCCTGTCACTACCATCTGCTTGTGCCTGAACTGATAATTTTCCCCCAACTCACTAGATTTTCTGAATCTCACTTAAAACTTTGTTCATGTGTGTTCTAGTTTGTGATTCCAGTCTCTCTCTCTCTCTCTCTCTCTCTCTCTCTCTCTCTCTCTCTCTCT
>CAJQZJ010032076.1:3827819-3853303 GCA_907164525.1 Lophiomys imhausi | reverse complement strand
TCTCTCTCTCTCTCTCTCTCTCTCTCTCTCTCTCTCTCTCTCTCTCTGTGTGTGTGTGTGTGTGTGTGTGTGTGTGTGTGTGTGTGTGTGTGTCCAAAGGCAATTTAGGGATAAAAGGGATTCTTTCAGCTTACATTTCTAGGTAACAGTCCATCATTGAGAGAGGTCAAGACAGGAATTCAAAGCAGGAACTGAGGCAGAGGCTGCTAAGGAATGCCAGTTATTGGCTTGTTCTCTTCTGGCTCAAGCTCAACCAGCTTTCTTATAGAGCCAAGGATCACTTGCTCAGTGGTGGTACCACCAGAAGTGGGCTGAGCCCTCCCACAACACTCAGCAACCAAGACATCCCCCCATAGACATGGCTACAAGCCAATCTGATCTCAGCAATTCCTCAACTGAGACTCCCTCCTCCCAAAAGACTCTTGGTTGTGTCCAAATGACAGTCAAAAACAAACCAGGACAATATGTCTGTACTCATGAAATGCACAGACTCCTGCTGGACCAGTCTCTCATTGGGACAAGCACCTAGGATAATCAAACGGCCTACTCTGCCGTGGGTAGGATCCAGACATTTCCACGGTTTGAGACTCAATCATTGATGATGATCACACAAAGTTCTTCCTCAAGTAGAACCCAGAACCCCAATGTTTCCAACAATTAAAAACAATTTTCTCAGTACATTCTCCTTTTAATAAATGCTCATCAAATCCATGGTGAGGAACCAGATAGATTTTATAAATAAAATAGATATAAAAGTTATCCAAGTCAGCTCACTGGTTTAGCAAATATGGTATGAGAGATTAACCAACCAATTTGTGCACGGTCAGGTATACACTTAGCACCAAAGTCAGGGATCTGGCCCTGCATCTCATGTTACAATTTCATCAGAGCTTAGACTCGTGACTCTTTGCAGTGGCTCTGACAACAAAACACCGTGCAACTAGGACCTACCATCCTTGTCATATGTATTCATCAAATCTCCTCAGATGAAAACAATGACACTTTTTCACATTCCAGTTAATCATCATTTTTGTAATGCATTTATTACCAAAAAAGGGCATTTTTTAAATTTTAATTTTTCCTAACAATATAATGCCTCTTGGCTTCAAGACAAAAATCTTTCAAGACAGCCTTTGCTCATGGCAAATGGGTGTTTCACTCCATGCCCCCACTGAATCCAGAATGCTTCTGAGTGACACCAAAGATACATTCGTTACATTAGAAAATTTTCGCCTGTGGCAACATTAGCCTGTGGAAAAACCATTTAAATGAAACGGCCATGCACACCTGGAAATTAATTTCTCACGCATGACTTTTCATTTGGAAATCCGTCACCAAATGTCCTCTGCGAACTGCTTGAAGTGTCTACACCACGGTTCCCCATATGAACCACAGTGGGACCACAGAGAGTTCAACTTTATACAAAAAGCTTCTTCAAGTCTGCACTCCTCAGCCCACACCCATGATTGTTACTTACTGCACTTTACACATGTATTTTGTTTCATGCCTTTATTAATCCAAGTCTTGCCTGCCCCCATCTCAGCAGTAACAAAAGAAGCTGTAGAAAATCAATGAGCTCAGAGCTGAGAAACAGGGGCAAACCCTGTGTACCCTTTCGACCCACTGGGTACAGGCTTGCTGAGTGTAACCTGAAGTCTAATAACACTTTCCAAACCAGCCTGAAAGTGCAAAGGAGAACTGGTTCGTCCCCCAAGTCAAGGCTTAAAAATGAAAAGGCTGGTGTTGCTTACCCTGGGGAAGAAAGGCTGACAGACAGTAATCCTTCACTAAGGATTACAGAGGAGAAAGAAAGTGGACCGGAGGTTCTGTTTTTACTTTCAAATCTCAGAATTAAGTCAGGGAAGGAGGAGGTGGAAGGTGTGGCAGGGTGTCTAGGAGGGCACAGGCAAGCATAGCTTCATGTGCTTGTCCTCTGGGCTCAGTTACACACACCTCACCATGGCTAAAACTGAAAGGCCTGTACTTCGTTGACAGACTGGCAGCAACCAGCCTTCGTGGAACAGCAACTCAGGACATTTATAAGAGACCGTAAGGCCAGTCTTGCTCAGAAATGTGGCTGACAACATGTCTGGCTGCTCATCTTTTCTTCCAGCAGCACTCTGAACAGCTCACAGGGTAGACCTGGCTGGGCTGGGACAACAGGGGGGTTGTAATGTTGCCCAATGGTTAGTGACTGGCATTTTTAAACCAAGTCATCAAGAAGGAAAATGGGAAAGCAGTGTCAGGGGTCCCGACCTGTGATTTAGAATGGAGATTTCTCTGGCAAGACAAGAATATCAGGCATGTAGGTGTCGTGCCAGCGAAGATCTGTTCTACTCATAAGGAGACTGATAAGATGACAAGGTGGGAGGCTCTGAGCCTCGGCAGTCTACTTGCTTCTCCAGACATGAGGTTTTTGTATTTGTGGAGTAAACTTGCTAGGGTTTCCAGCCATCATTGCCACATGGTCCTTTGACATTTTAAAGTAATTAAGGTTGAGATGATATCTTTATGTCACACGAATTACAAAAGGGGTGCTACTCCCTACCCCCAAAGTCAAGGAATACTGCAGCAGGAACACTGGTTGTTTCTGTGAGGAAGCGGGTAAAAGGTTCCATAGCAAGATCAAGGCTTCTTCTCATAGCGTTCCCTGTGTGGAATTCTCCAAATAACAAGCAAGCTGAAGTATTCATAGCATGACGTGAAGGGTCACAGAGTGAAAACTGAACACATGGAAGAAGACTCGAGGTTGTTTGCACTGAAGTTTAGGGGGAGCTGGTAGGTCACTTTCACCCACTGTCCTAGTTTCCCTTTTATCTCCCAACATGAGCCTCTCCAGCATTAACCTTTAGTTATTAGGTGTGAGAACCTCAGTTGTGTGGTGAGTCTGCTTTTTCCACTCTGTGATATCTGTAGGTAACCTGGGAGATCTTTTTTCTTTTCCTGTGAGACAGGGGGATCACTTTTCATAGCACAATGGCTATGAGATGAAATGGCATGGCACATCTATGATGCCAGGAAAGAGTCCTGGCTGGGATACAGCCTCACAGAGTTTGGTTTTAGCTACTGTCTCCCCACACCCATGTGAGTGTGTCGCAGTGAGTTTCTGATTGACTTGAAGTGACAGTTGCTCTTTACTCAAGCAGAGTACCTGTCTTCTCCAATCATTTGTGATTGTGTGTGATTTTTTTAAATACCTCTAGCTGGTCCAATCTTCAATACCCTTTTCTTCCTGCCCAATTTTAATCAGTCAACATGTAAACATTTAGCAGGTTCACATTCCATAATCAAAGAGCCTTAAGTTCAAATTCCAACCTTCCTGTTCACTGTCCTCTTGGGATACACATCTTCTTCCCTGATAATCAGGGCTGTTTTTAAACTGTAAAATGAGAACTGTAATGATTCCTTCATAGATACTTTTTGTCAAGATGGTGAGATATTAACCACAAGTCTGGAGGGATGGATCTGTCAGTAAAGTGCTTGCTGCCAAGCATGAAAAGCTGAATTCAGAACCCCAGAACACACATTTTAGAAGGGGGGCATGATTTTATGTACCTGTAATCTCAGTACTGGAAACAGGCAGAGGCCTGGTGCTTCCTGGCCTGCTAATCCTGCTCTACCAGTGAGCCCAAGTTCAAGGAGAGACCCTGTCTTAAAATATTAAAGTGGAAAGTAATTGAGGAAGATACTTGATATTAACCTCTGGCCTCTATATATACATCCTACACACATACACACATGATCACATACATACACACATGCACACATACACACACAAAGATACAACACTGCTCAATACATGGGAATTTACCTGAAGGTTATTACTGCATACCATTTATAATATTTATGATTTTATACTAATGAACTTCATATATTCATATAAATGTACATTGTATTGAGTATATCCCAATGTGTTTAAACATATTTACATGTTTCTAATTGTAGCAGTGTTCAGTGTTTACAATAGTTATTTTCTAGTTCCTCGCAGAAATTAACAGATACAAAGGATAAATCTAACATCATCCTTTCAAGGGAAAGGACCTCTGTACCTGTAAGTAAAATAGCACTTCATATGCTCCATTCAGAAACATTAAACATTTTAGGAATTTATATGCAAAAAGTGATCCTGAACTCTTTATTAAAGGAACAAACAGGGGCTGTTTAGAGCAGTCACATCTTGGCTTGATCACGTAACAAACAAAAGTGGACATTACTATGGATATTTCCCATGATGAGGAAGTCAAAGGTATATGTTACTCAGGATGATTGCCTGGGAGTGTTTCTGTAAGCCTGAGTGCCATGCATCTGTAGATCACTCCACCATGGAAAACACTTTCCCACTACCACCTAAAGACCTGTCTGTCATACTCCTCTCTCCAGGAGGTGGAACTTAATTGTTTTCTCCTGGAGAGTGGGTGGGACTTAGTGACTCACATCTTGCAACAGTACCTGAGACAGCAGAGACAGTGGCTGGAGATAAAGGAGACCTGGTAGACACCACCTCAACCAGTCCATCAAGGTCCACATCATCCAAGGTGAGTCATGTCAAGGCCATGTGCCCTGGCTGTGCTGCAAAGAGAAGGGCAGAGAGGTTCTCACATCTCACATAAGGGTTATGGTGTTCTTCCAGAAAAGCAACATAGCCCCATTCTGTTCATGAAATTGCAAGTGATGACCCCAACTCATCCTTCAACACTCCCTGGCAAGCTTGCGTCACAAGCTGAAAAGCAAAGAAAGAGAAAAATTGTAATTGTCATGTGCTACACAAGACTAAGACAACACAATGATCAAATGCAGTGTGGTGTCATGGATCAGATCCTGGAGCAGAAAAGGGACATTAGTAGAACATGGATGAAATTTAAACATGGTGTGTAATCTGAGTAATGGTGTTACACTGATGTTAAATCCATGTGTACAGGGTCGGCTTTAGCGGAAGGGGAGGAAAGTGATACTAAACTCTGTCACTGTGACTTTTCTTTTATTACTTGCTCAAGACTGTCCAAGGTTTGAAATCAAACAGTCAGGCTGGGGAGGTAGACTTGGGGTATCAATGTTTATATACCATGCAGAAGGTCCTGAGAAACACCTCCAAGAGAGAGACAGAGAGGGAATATGGGGGAGGGAACAAAAGTTAGAAAGGAGAGAGGAAAGAAAAGATAAAATTAAGCAATCAATAAATGTTGAATAGATGAGATGAATAGTGACAATTTATGACATAGAAGCCCTGTGTTGTTATAATAGAGTACCACAGGTAAATATTGTTAGTATAAATTCTCTTATATATATTTATTTTATATAATTAAATAGTCATGAGTAAAACTATATATAATTTTGTATCAAGTAATTTCATATGTAATCTATATGCAGAATTTTAAATTTAGATAGTTACAGAATACATATAGTATCACTACTACATATGTATGTACACACAATGTATGTGCATATGTAGTATACCCCAATTTATGATTCTATAATCTTTTTAATTTCTGAAAGTAATTCCTCATAAACCAAAAGCATTAAGTGTGAGTTGTGGTACCATGCCAATACAGCAGAAAACACTTTACCACCACCACATAAAAACCAGCTGATCATGCACCTCCCTTTAGATGAAAGAACACAAATGCAGCACAGCATATGGTTAAAATGAGGTGCATGGGAACTTCAATGCCAAATCCCTTAAAGGTCAAGGAGGCCAAGATGAGGGCCCCAGAGAGAGCATGCAGGGTTGACAATCAGACAATCAGGAGTTCCAATTCTGTTAGAAATTGGAAATTTTTTAAATTGACTATGCCACCCTGATCAAGTCATTTGAACCTCCTGCATTTATGATTCTTCATTCATCAAGGACAGATGACGGAGACTCAGATCCCAGCATCTAGGCAGAAATGAAATGAGACTCTGTATATAAAAAACATAACTGCTGATGAAATTAGCCCCAGCCACAACTAGCCATGCCGCACATTTCTCTGGGGAGTGCGCAGAGCATGTTAGTAACGTGGTGTCCTTGACTGAAGTGGGAGTTTGCTGATCTGGTTTTGGTGCCACCAGCCAGTGAGAGTTATAGTAAGTCCCCCTGGAGAACTAAACTAGTGATGATTAGTTAAACTGCTAACACACAAGCTCTGCCTAACTATGCATTTGTGCTACCCCAAAACACCTAGAAGGCATTGTGTAAATCCGCACTGGTTACCTTACCTATGTTCTGGTTACTTATTTACTGAGGGCTGTGCAACCCTAAGACTTGGTCACTTAAAAAAAAAAAAAGAAGAAGAAGAAGAAGAAAGAAGAAGGAGGAGGAGGATTTGTTTTTATTTCAAATCTGCAAATTGGGTTTGGACTAGATGGGATGGTTTGGTTTGATTTCCCATAGTGATAGCAGGCTGCCCAGGTTAGAAGTTGGGAGAGTGCCAGGTCGGATCACTCACACACCTGGAGATTGATGGTGGCTGCTTGTGAGGACCTCAGCAGGGTTCTGTCATGACTGAGCACTCAGATCTCCATAAGTGCAGAATTTCCTCACAACATGGTGGCTGCATTCTAAGGGTAGGCATTCCAAGAGAGAGAGAGAGAGACAGAATCCAGGCCTTTCATGACTTAGCACTGGAACTCATACAACAAGACCTTGAGGTATAAGTGAGTGGCAGAGCACTTGCCTAGGATGCACAAGGCCCTGGGTTCAACCCATGACACTACCAATCATCAACAACGAAAATAAGATATGCAGTGTGTCATTCACCTTGTTGTTCCTCCCAAAATAGTTCTAAAGGCTGCACGAGAAGACAAATAAAGCCACTTAAGCCTGTGAACTCATAAGGTCACAAAACCGTATCAGCCCAAAAATAACAATGTGGCCACTTTTGAAAAATACATTCTGTCACATCAAAAGAGTGATCGATACTCAAGTTAGCATAATGAAAAAGGACAGTCAGATACTTTCATTTCATCTACAAACAGAAAAGTAAGACATAACTGAGTCTGGCAAGATTGGAGCATCTCTCCGACAGGCTCTCCTTACATCATTTTCAGAGCCCTGTACCCTTTCGACCCTCTTGGTCCCTGCATATTTACTACACCCTTTACTTCTTCCTGGAGACTAGCCTTCTCCTACTTGTTGGCTACCACAAGGTCTAAACTTTGTCATTTGGTATAAATGGTTCACTCAGTGCTCTCCTCATTCCTCCTCAGCCCTGAGGAATTCCTCACAGCCAGCCCAGTACGCCCCACCACCACTTGTGGCTCTTTACCCCAGTATTAACTCTGGCCTTTTGGTTTTCTCAGTCCAGAAGAAGCACATGTGAATTAACATCTCCAGAGAGCTGCTCTTAGCCAGCAAACATCCCCAGTTGACCAATAAATACCTCGACTTCCTTGTCTTCCAAGATGGAATAACTTAGCACACATTCCACACTGGCCGCTCCAGTCCCTGTAACAGAACTGTGTTCCAGAATGGTCACTTGTTGATAAGGTAGGAGAGTCTTATTGGTATTTCTTCCTTCCTGCCCCATTTTACCACACCCTAACTGATATTCCCTGAGATCTTCTCTTTAACACACTGCTGCACTCAACACTTACCTTGGAATTTTCTTTTTGTGGGAGGAATGAAGGGGTGAGACTAGCATATTCCATCCTTTCAATTGGCTTAAAGTTAAGCCTCTAGGGAAATAGAATGATTGGCCCAATTTCAGTCATATGACCAGTCCTCATCAAGTCTTCTGTAATCAGGGGAATGAGTCATTGAATAGCAGGACTATGGGCCTTTCCATCATCAGAGGTCATATGTGGGAACAGTTTCCAGAAGAAGGGTCTGAGGGTAGAAAGTCCCTTAGGAACATGGCAGCTAAATCTAGCATAGTGTGTTCTTAACATGCATTCAGAGTTTCCTGTGTAGTCAGACACTTCTACCCAAATCTTATCAAAGAAGGTTTCCACCTTAAGAACATAATGCCCTCCCCTGAGAGCCTACCTGTACTAAAAGCAAAAAGCAATGTATGTCCTTCATGGTGAATAGACATAGTGAACATGGGCTCCAGTGTGCTGAATACTTAACATGTGCCCTCTGGTTTTATCCTAACAATTACACAGTTTGAAAAATGAACACAGATAGGAAAAGTTCTTTAGACTAGACACATTTCAACTAACAGTTACGTTTTGGCATGATAGAAAACCACCTCATTGCAGGTTATTAGAATGATTTGTCATATTATATGAACAGTCTTAAGAAAATCAAACACAAATCTAATGTTATCTTCAAAGCTATGGATGCCTAAGCTCATCTTCTTTGTTACAAAAAAATTAATTCCAAATAAACAAAATTTGTTTGAGGGTTATTAATTCTACAACCTGACCCTTGTTACTCCCAAAATGGTAATGATCACACAGACTATACCCCCCAAGATGGTTTTATTATTAAAAATTAGGCTCGCAAAATGGAACTGGGAAGCTCAAGTTTCAAAAGTTTCAGAAGCTTGTATTCACGGTCACTTCAATTCATGAAGTAAGAATTGAGAAACCTCCTCAAAGTCTCTCAGTACTTTATGGGCTCCAACATGAAGCCATTTTTGTCAGCCATAGCCACTATTTGTCCCCAATTCTTCCTCTCCTGTTCTTGAACATGTCAACAACAAGGGAGGCTGTTTGAAGAGCATCCCACAGTAGCACCAGGGTGATAATACTTAGAGCAGTTAAGGATATACAGATTCCCCACCAGCCAAGCCAATGCTCAGTTCTGTGCAAAGCTAAGGACACCGTCACCTTGCCACCTTGTCACGTTCTGCTTTCTGACCTTAGAAAGAAACAGCCCTTCTCATACCCAGACTTACCCAAGAACTCAATTTGTGTTCAAACTCTCAACCAAGAGATCACAGAGGCTCTATTTTTCCCTCCATCTAAATAGCCTCTATCCTATGCATGAATCATGAATGACAGTGTGCAGATGAGGGTCACAGAATGTCTACTCCATGCTGCCAGAAGCACTAAGATGCTATGACCAGTCACTTGAAACATTATTGTTACTTCTCAACTAAATTAATTATAATCAAGTCAAAATGACCATCAGAAGTATAATTGTGTGCTGCATCTAAACACTGCTTACAACTCTACCAGGATGGACTCCACAGTGGTATAACCCCCCCTCCCCAAAAAAAAGAGCTCACAGAAACTAATGTGAAGTAACTAGAAACACAGAAAGTTAAAAAAATGCCCCACACGTACCCAAACACATCTGAAAGTTACATGGAAAATCCGACGGCACCTGGTATTGAAACAAAAGACAGCTCTTGGCTGGTAGGTGACAATCATACTTCCAGACTGGAGTTAGAAGTGACAGCAAGATCTGCATATTGTAACTGCCATTTCATATTTAAAAGACAGATTTTTCCGTGCACACACCTGTGGATGTACAGATACACCTTCCAGATGTAGTAGCCTCTCAGAAAGAAACTCACTGATTATCTTGAAATTATGAACATTAACAGAACATTTTAAAAAGTTCCAATTTCTCAATGACAGTCTCCACACTCAATGAACACTCAATACCTTTGTTAAGTTTCCACCCAAGTCCCTTCCAGCTTGGTGAAGCTCAACATCCGTGGTTGTGAATATGTGATGGGGAATCTAATATTAGCTCTTAGCTACTTCTTTCAGACACACTCATAAAGCTAATATAAATTGAGTTTATTTTAGCAACATTAAATAAACCAATCCTCATTTGCTCCATGTAAACATCTCATGAGGCAGGTCTCACTATCACTAAAAAATCTGAATTCAGAAAGATGAGGTGATTTGCTCAACTCACACATACTATGGCAGAAACCTTTGTAGAAGAGCATGGCCAACCCTTGCTGTTATGAAATGTAGCAAAACAGTGACATAAAAAAGATGACTATTGTACTTAACCACATGAGGGCCACTGGTGGGGTTTGATTGTGAATTATCCCCCACTCGCTCCTGTATTCAAACACATGTTCCCTAGAAAATGCCATGTTTGGAAAAGTTTTGGAGATTTGAGATCTAGGACCCCGTTGGCTAACAAAGGTCATTACAAACAAGCAGTGAATGCTATAGCCCTGTTCTTTACTTTATAGCCCAAGTACTTTGCTATCTGTCTCTCAGTGTAACTAGCAGCCTCAAGCTTCCATTGCCATGCCTTTCCCGCCATAATTGATTAAACTCTGTAAGTCAAAATAAAACTCTCTTCCCTTAAGTTGTTTGTCATGATGATGCGAAAATTAACTAATCCAGCCATCGTTCACCCTCTGCTATTCATTTCAACCCCCAACCTCAGCAGAAGAGAGGAAGGGACTCCTATTCTTATTTAGAGCTATGTTTAGGATTCTATGTATACTTCTTATATTGTTTCACAAGAAGCCATTGTGACTGACAGTTCGCCCTACTTCATAAATGGAAAGGTACACTTCCAGCAGCTAAATATTACATCCAAGGGCAACTGATTAGTGCCAAACTGGCATGAGGAACCACATCTAATATCACAGATCAACTCTTTTTCCTATTGACTAGGCAACTTCTCAGATTCTCTGGATTTGGGTTTATATGAGGTAAGAAGCCCTTTGGAGTGCGTAGGGGTATGTAATAAATATGGCTTGTGTGAATACTAATTCTCACCAAAAAATGTCACAAAAATGAGAGAAGATCTGAAATTTAATACTTCTCACTCTCCTCAATCTCTGAATTTTGTGTCTTAGTTTGAAAACAAAATAAATGTGTTGCTATTCCCTGGGTTCTAAACACAGTCAAGCATACATCATGGGAGAAAGCATCTTCTTCCTAGCCAGGCATGTGCTCTCAGTAGTAAGAGCATCCCTTCTCTTCTCTCCCTCTTCATGCCCACCTCTGAGCCCAAAACTAAGTACTCTTACAGAGGCCTTGTTGTTGCCCAGGAAACCTGGCAAGGTAAGAAAACAGTAGTTTCACTCTGGTCTAGTGTAAAGTTAGAATAAGATACTATATCTTAAAAATTGATTTTGTATACTCCTTGGGTCAGCTTCCTGGGATTAGACATTTCTTTTAACACTTCATGTTTTCTTCAGACTTCTCAGATAGCTGCAAAAGTTCAGAAAATGCAGAGCATGGCATAGCTGAGCCATAATTCGGAAGCCAGGTAATAGGTGAACGATGCTAATCCCAGCTGAGGGGAGCTCACAGGAGTGGACCCTGACTGCCTATGGGCATCAAGAGCGTGGCATCATGAATATTTATGGTAGAAGATGGGTCTTGTTGGGGAACAAACTCAGCAGGGGCCCATCTACCCTAACAGCTGGGGATCATTTGGGGTGTTAAGATGAAGATTTAAGGGACACAACTTAGATAAAAATAATACTTGAAAATATTTATGAGTGTGTTCCAAATGCCATCAAGGACAGAGTGAGTCTGAGTTTCAGGTGCTTTGTGAACATCTGCTTGCTTTTAAACTTAACTCATCTAGTACCATAAAGGAGGATTCAGTTTCAAAAATCTCCCATATTTTTATATTGGGGTGAGCCAGATACAGAGGTTTATGAAATGTTGAAAAGAAAAATAGCATATGTAGATATATGAATATATGGTAAACTGGCTTTTCAAACTGTATTGATTACAAAATAGGATATGGACAGTGGCTTAGCATGTGAATTCTGAAGCCAGATTCCAGCAGCTCTTCCATTTCCTACCGGCTTGGAGGCCTTGGAGAAGTTCCTTAACTTCCCTGAGCCAATGTCCCAATGTGTAAAAATGTCCTATCAGTGCCTCCCCTGAAGTTGTTAGGAGGAAATGAGTTTCTGGCCCATAACAAGTACAAGTGATATGATAGCATTAACTTCCATCCTTGTCATTCAATAATTCTTATTTCATTGAATGCTCAGGTAAAGAATTCAAAATAGGTATCACGTGTTTCTATCAAACAAGTTTTGGTCATTGTTGTTGTTGTTGCTGCTACTGCTCCTGTTTAAGAATTAAAAGAAAGGCCTGAGAAGATGGTTCAGTCAGAGAAGTGCCTTCAGTACAAGCACGAAGATGTGAGGGCAGACCCCTACCACCCATGTGAAAAGCCAGGCGCAGTGGTGTAGCCCTGCAATCTCAGTACTGGAGAGCCAGAGATCAGAGGATCCCTGGGGCTGGCAGGCCAGCCAGTCCAGCCAGTCCAGCCAATCAATGAGCTTCAGGGTGATGAGGGAGCCTCTACCAGAAACTAAGGTTGAAAAGCAATTGAGGAAGATAGCCAGATGGCAACCCCTGGCTTCACACAAGAGTGCATGTGCACACGTGCACACACACACACACACACACACACACACACACACACACACATGCACGCGCACATGCACATACGCACCTACACAAATGCACACACAGAATTGAACGATACATTGCACATAGTACTGTGTCAAATGATACATGCAGATGTACTTACCAGGAATCGCTAGCTAGCTACACCCTCTTTTAGCATGTAAATAAAACCCTGCTTAGGTCATCAGGTCTAGTCACTGAGCTCTGGTCGCTGAGTCATGTTCAAAATAACTTGATGATTCTCCAGCAAAAGAAAGTAATCATTACCAACTTTCATCAATCACTCAATGCCCGTGTCTCCACTTTCTCTTGATCCTCAGGTCACTTTGTGTTCTCATCGTCATTTACACGGTACAAGCTGAGCTAATCTCTTCTCCCTTGGAAGGGGTCACTTTTTTTTTTCTACTGTTCTCATTCTAATTTTGTTATTTATTATCTTATTCGTCTCTCAAAAAAGAAAACAAAATAAACCAAGTGATAGGATAGTCATTTAACCGGGCACTAGTTGCTTATAGATTTTTATTATTGGTGTAGTTTGTTGATTTCAGCTCACTAAAATCTCCAAATGCCATGTGAATCATTAATATCTTCACAAGGACCTTTCCAAGAAGCACCTGCAAGCAGGCTCATGGGTGTCTAAAATCCAGGTCACTGTATGAGTGAAGAAGTTTGCTTTCCTCCCAATAGCCCATCTGCTTTGCAACTTGAGGGGAAAAGCAAATGTGACAATGTCATTTCCCTGCAAAACCCTTTACTAATTGTCCAATCATCTCAAAATAAGTTAGCCAAGAGTTTAGATTGAGTGATTCTGGACCAGTCTCCCACTGTATTCTGGGGATCCTCCTCTATAGTCCAGCAACACTGCCCTTCACAAAGCTCCAACTGACTACCCTTCGGTGGGTACCAATCTTGCTTTAGGGGGCGATCAAGGCACAGGTCCATGCCTGAAAGACTAGAGTCAGCCACCTCTCCCATCAAATACGTTTCTACCTAGTATGAGGTGAACTTCATTTTCTGTTAATAAACATTGCTTTAAACATTTAATCATTACTTCTTGTGGGTAAACAAAATTGGTGTTTTGGAAAAAATGATCTATTTTTTGACTGACCTCTAGTTTCTGTCTCTCTCTGGGTTTTCTCTGGTCAGTTATTACACAAGGCAACTTCTTAGGTCTGGTGAGAATTTATTTAAAAGTTTTTAGCTTTAGACCACAAAACCCATTGCCTGGTCTACCCTGTGAATTATACTGCTCTATATCACCCAATCATTGCCTTACATATGAAGTGTTTGGGAATTTCAAAAACTGTCACTGCCAGTTTGCAATATAGTTATAAGCACACATTAAAAATGCCCAAGACAAACAGACTAATGTTGGTATTGGTCTATTTTATGTTCAGAACCCCTGTCTTTAGTGAAAGAGGAACCTCGAAACACCTTAAGAGGATAAACCCAATTGTGCAGAAACATGAGACAGCAGATGCCACTTTTCATGCTTTGTCTGGAAATGTTTGGGAATGGTTGAAGCGTGATGCTCCAATGAGCTAGTCAGCTATTTTCCCTGGAATCCACTCTTGCCACTCTTGCCACACTTCTCCTTATCTTCTACATAACTGCTTAGTTTTCTAGTCTGTTCCTAATACCTCCTCCTAGGGAAAGCTACTCGCTCTGAAGACCACATCAGACCACAGGACGTATACACTTCACTGTTTTTAAAATAATAATAATAATAATAATAATAATAATAATAATAATAATAATCTTAGTTCTCTGAAATCAAGATGTGGCTATGTAACAGTGGCATCTTCTAACCTCATTGCCAGGTGAGTATTCTGACATCTCCAACTTTGCCAGTGTGCACATGGATATATGCCAGTCTTGGTACATGATTTCACAGGTAAGGTCTTGCCGTTTCAGGCAACATGCTACCGGAGAGCAACATAAGGAAGAGCATTTGTCCTAGTCAGTGCCTGAAAAGTGTTGTGGCTTTCTGTTCGTAGGATCAAGAAAGTGTCAGCGTTGCATCTCTGAAAACTGGTGTGAGTTCCTGGGAAGAAGATGTCACAGATGATAGCCAGATTGTAAAAGGGGCTGCTTCCCTAGAAATTTCAATGACTAGAAAACGGGTGCAGAAATCCACAGTCACTGATCAGGCCGAGTCAAAGAATGAACCAAGAGAGCTTTGCTTTCAAAATGGAAGAGCCTTTAAAAATGCCGTCTTCAACCCATACTTCCCTTTTTATGCATTCATGAGAATGATTCTTAAAAACCATGCAGCAGTAAGTTTAAAATGAACTCTTTCCACAAGAGTGAAATCAATGCATAAATGATAAGAACACATGAAGCTATAATTTAAATTTAATTGCAGAAGGTTTCTCTTTCTTAGCAGTATAATCACACACCACCCCAAGATGTTTCAGTCAACAACAGGCCATGTAAACAGCAGTGGTCCCATAGGATTAGATTGTCTGGTATTGTCACAGCCATCTTCGTCTTTGTATGAACAATTTATGATACGATAGTCACGCAGTGGCAAAAGTTGCTTAATGATGTTTCTTGGGATGTATTCCCATCATTAAGAGATGTACAATTGTGTCTAAAATAATGACATGGCTTACATGCAAGCACGTTTTATGAAGATACACTGTATTTCTTTTATGGTTGCCTGGATGTTCATTCACTGATTTATCACAAATATAACTCAGCTTTGTAATTATTTGTTTAATATGTGGGTTTCCAACTTCTGTATCAATGTGGAGTTATGCCTTGAATAAAGTAAGCATTCTTTAGGTGTTTTAGTGAATAAGGTGAATTAACAGATGATGAGTGATGGACTAAAGTGTGAACAGGCCTTGGTTCCTGGGTGCCCAGGCATCACCTGGCATCTTACATGTCCATCCCCTGATTTCCAGAACTAGTGCTACAGGTGGAGTATGGCTCCATGTGTGTATTGCCTGATTACCTGATGGATTCATTTTTCTAAAGATAGATAGGTAGGTAGATAGATAGATAGATAGATAGATAGATAGATAGATAGGTAGACAGGTAGGCAGGTAGGTAGATAGACAGACAGGTAGGTAGATAGATAGACAGACAGGTAGGTAGATAGATAGGTGGGTAGATAGAGAGAGAGAGAGAGAGAGAGAGAGAGAGAGAGAGAGAGAGAGAGAACTTTAAAACCAACAATTAAGAAATTGAATGCCTCTAGGTGGGTCATGAGTCCTCCCACCTACTATCCTGTCACTTACACTTTTTTTCTCTATATTATTTATTTGGCTCTTGAAAGCTTTCAGTTTCTGATGTCTGTTCTGCGATTTTACTCTGATATTCAACAATCATATACTTCATGCATCCCAAGGACGGTGACTAACTCATGGGGAAGCCCCACTTGTGAAACACCTACTGTAGAGAAACTGGGTGGCCATCTTTGCCAGGCTGCACTGTGGTCTGGCTGGCAATTCCTCACCAAATCCCTGTTCAACTGCCGCTTGTGGGCAGCAATGCCAGCTGCTGTCCACAGATGGCAGCGGTCCTTCACTGTGGCAAAAACCTAAAAGGCCAAAGTTGCCTCTAAGCTCCCTGTCCTGGAGCAGGAAATGACAACCTGTATAGGAGGTGCTGACTTCATCACCCACCTCTTCTTTGCCGGTGCTGATCTGCAATGCTTCCATAGGAGAATAGCCCAGGTTCCTGTACTGCCAAACCCATGTTTACCGTGCTGACAGACAATGGCAGTTCGCAACTGAAAAGATGTTCCTGTGTTATTTAAACCAAAGAACCTTCCCGGTCTTTCGATTTAAACAACAGAGCAATAGAGCTGAAGGAAAAGCTCATTTTACGCCGGGCGGTGGTGGCGCACGCCTTTAATCCCAGCACTTGGGAGGCAGAGGCAGGCGGATCTTTGTGAGTTCGAGGCCAGCCTGGTCTACAAAGCGAGTCCAGGACAGCCAGAGATATTCAGAGAAACCCTGTCTCGAAAAACAAAACAAAAAAAACAAAACAAAAAAAAAAAAGAAAAGCTCATTTTACTCCTTTACTAATTTGATCTTTCTTTTAGTATTGTCCTAATGTGCTTATATATCTCAAACTTGAATTCCCAGTACACTGGATTACAAAAACCAAGACATTTTTAAACCTGTATTTTCATTTTTTAACATCACTTTATGCATGTAGACACATTAAGGAGAACTCAAGTTCTAAAGGAGTTAAAAGTAAACAATATTTTATCTCTAGCTAATGTTTACAGGTAACTTAGCATCGGATAGACATGTATCTAAAAACAAGAATTTTTTTTTTTTTTTAGTCTCCTCTATTTAAATCTAGGCTGAATTTGTTTTGTTTGTATTTCAGTTACCAAAGTAATGTAAGAACAGTCCCACAGTGTAAATATTTTTTTATAACATATGGCAACATTTTAGATGCTTTCCTGTTGCCCTATGATGTTACCTACAGCAAGGAATAAGTCGCAGCACATCAATTTCAGGGGGCTGACTTCCCCTCTGAGAAAGTTACCCTTGTTGAATGTATGACAATTAGCAATGGCATTTGTTAATGGTGCTTTAAATATTTCCTCACAAGAGGAATAAAAGGTAGTCATAATAGCAGCGATCATTAGCAACTCATTCCTCTTCAAGCTGCATAACCCAGGAAGATCTCAAGAAAAGTATGGCTCTTACAAAGTATCTATTTTTGCATGAGTGCAAAGCTTCCTTAGACGGGCCATATAGGACATCTGCAAATTTATACCTGCATTTCTTGACCAGGAAAAGTATGTTCAAGACAAATAAATCCATTTAGACTTTAAAACAAAGTACAATATGATGAAGAATAGCTATGTTTTCTCATATAGCCATCTTAGTTTTCTCCTCTGTAGGATGTCTATTCTCTCTTTAATATCACTCAAGAATAAAGCAACCAGTGTGTGGCTTCTCTTACTTTGTCTGGGTGGCTCTTCACACTGCAGCTACATACATCTGGTGCCTGAATCCTCAGCTATAAAACATAATCCAAGCTATGCAAGAACCTCTCTTCTCTGCTGTTGCTTTATCTTTTGACTCTTCTATTTTACCCATTTTTGTCCAGGGCTGGTAGAGTAGCAGTTTGTTATCTTCCATAGACTCAAACAACAGTTTGTCTGCATTTGGACATAATGAATAATATATCACCAAGCAGTCTTATAACTACCACACTGAGGTTAGATTTTGGTATCAAACTCTAAGCAATACCCATAATGCTACACTGTGTGGAAAGGCTTATGAAGGTGTTATTCTCCTAAACTTTTAGGGGCATGTAGAGAGAATCTCTATGCACTGTGTGGAGGCATCACCTGTCAATAAAATGCCTAGGCCATACAGCTAAGCATGCTCTGTGACTAGCTCATAACTTTTTTAAACATTTATTTATTAATTCAAGTTACATCTCAGTCACAGCCCCCTTCCTCCTCCCCTCCTGGTCCTATCCTCTCACCCTACCCCCTTCCCATCTATCCTTCTCCTCCACTGTGGGGGGACCCCACACATTAACCCTCTCAGTTCATCAATTACATGAGGGCTAAGAGCTTCCTCTTGCTCTGGGACCCTACACGGCAGCTCAGTTAGGGTAAAGTGTCCCACTAACAGGTAATGAAGTCCATCACTAAGACTGCCCCCCACCTGCTAAGGGATCTATATGAAGACCAAGCTGCCTATCATCTATATTTGTATGGGGGGGGAGTCTAAGTCTAGTTTAAATATGCTTTTTTTCTTCTTTTTTGGTTAGTGTTTTAGTCTCTGTGAGTCTCTAGGGTCCTAGGTTGGTTGGTTGTGTTGATCTTGACCCCTCCAGGTCTCTCTGTTCCTCCTCCCTCTCTTATATAGGGCTCCCAGACTCCACCTAATGTTTTACTGTGTGTCTCAGCATCTGTTTTGATCTGCTGCTAGGTGGAATTTCTCATAGGATAGTTATGTTAGGTTCCTGTTCCTTTGGGTCTGTGGATTATCCTGTACCATATGGCTAACATCCAGTTATAAGTGAATACATCCCATGTGTATCTTTCTGGGTCTGGGTTAGCTCATTCAGGATGAGTAACTCATAACTTAATTATCCTGTTTATTCTATTCTATGTATGCCACATGGCTACTTACTTCTCCTAAGTTTCATGGGTCAGTCTTCCTCGGAGTTCAGGACAAATCTCCCTCCACGCCTCATTCTATCCAAGAATACACTACTCTTTCTGCTGGATGTCCCACCTTCTATTTCCTGCCTCAGATAATAGCCACAAGCCTTTTATTGGCAGGTGATGCTTCTATATAGTACACAACAAATTCTCTTTACAGGGGCAGATATTTAATATTGCTCAGTATCATCCCATAGGGATCCCAAAGGAGTTAGCCAAACCTAATGAATCAGAACCACTGTCAGCAGTGCCACAATATCATTTGAAAGCAACATCAAACCAAGAACAAGGCACCATACATATTAAGCATTTTTCCCTAAAAAAGTAAAGCACTTAACATATATCATCTCAATTAATTTTTAGAGCTCTCTGTGATAGAAGTTTAATGAGACATGTCACAGATGAAGAAATTTGAATTCATGGGCTAACTTACCTACCATTGGACTCTCTCCAGAATATTAGTCTAGGTCCATATGTTTCTAAACCCTGGAGTTTTATTACTCCTTTCCAATTCCCCATTTACATACTTTCTTGTTAAAGGCAAAACAAAACAAACAAACAAACAAACAAAAACAATTTAATTCTTGTTTTGGAAATGGCCTTCCTGGGGCCTAGGAAAGAATGAACCTATGAAATGTAGTTTCTCCAGGTCTTCTCTAAAGGATCTCAAGGTGTGGAAGGAACTTGATATCAGCTATGACTTTGGATACAACAATTACTTATATGATAATTATTTTCCCTACGTTCAGTGATAGGCACCCTTGACTTTTGCACAAAGGGAATTCTTTGCTATAATATAAAATAATGATGGATTTCAGTACCAGTAATATGAGTTATATAGACTCACTCCCTCTAGTCTCAAGTAATTAGAGATACTCAAGGACCAGTCAGTAGTTAACTGCCTTATCTGGCCAGTATCCATAGCAAACAAGTGGAGCAGGAGAGTGAATTTCCCCCCACAGTCAGCTCAGGATGTCTCTACAGCATGGCCTGAAATTTTTTCAGCCTGCATATCCAACTTGTCCAATGTAGAATTACAAGGAAATGAAGTGGTTCAGAATTACAAAGAATATAAGATTTTCTACTGAGAGCCCTGGACAGCCTAGCTACCATGGTTTCTGCTGGTGAGCATAGACTGAACCACTGGACTTTCAAAGAGAATTTTAGATCGACAGCTCCCAAGGAGATGTACCTGTACACTAGTCTCTTAGATATAACAATTAAACTAGACATCATCAAGTTTCTAGAGCCTTCTGCTTGGCTGAGGTTTGATATCAAAAGTAAAAGCTTCCTTATTCTATTTGAACAAAGTTTCCTACTGCTAGAAACCTCTCTAGCACAGCTTCAGTCCTTTTCTTCCTTCACTCAAGGAAGTTGGAAGTGTGAGAAAGAACAAAATACTAATGGAAGCACTCTGCCATGCCTCGGATGCACTACAAAAGAAGTTAATCCTAGTGATGCCTGCTTTCAGAGCCCTTGAGGTTTTCGTCCACCAGGAGTAGTTTTGTTTTTTGCTGTTGTTGGGGTTTTATTTCTGATTTTTTTAAATGTGAACTTTTAAAGAACATCTGTAAGAAAACTTCATATGGATAATTATACTATACTTTCAGGACTTAGAAGTCTATCAGTAAACAACATACCAACATTAACAGCCACAAACCCCTCCATATTCTATCTTTACATATATATGGAATATTGACAGACCTGTCAGCATTCATCAGCTCTGTTTTCCTTATTATCTTGTAATAGCCTCCACTAGAGATAATTGTGAAATAAAAATCATTTCTACTAACAACATTTCTTTGCCACTACTTGGCTATCATTTGTTATTGCAGAGAACATCCATGGAGACTAAAAGGAAGTTATAGTTTGACAGAACACTCAGAAGCCTAGATCCAGATCAATTTCCATTTGTTGATGGTGTAGACAAACTGCTTTAATTAAATATTATTCAAGAATCCTACTTCAGTGAGATCATGACCTAAGACTTTCTCTGACCACAAACATGTTACATTTCCTGGTAGGCTAACAGGAGCCTTGGAGTCTGAGAATGGAGACCATAGTTTGCCTACACCTTTTGAGACGGCGTTGCTCCTAGACAGCAACTTGAGACTCAAAGTGCCTCCTTTCAGTCCTCAGTTTCTCCGTCTAAAAGAAGCCAAAAACAAAGAGATCTAATGTCCTTCAAATATTAATGTGTGCTTTAGCATATTACACACAGTCTTAAAAATATATAAAATGCGAAGCAAAATTTAGCACAGATTTAAAGACTCAGAACTGATGCTCCTTGGTAAGGAAGGATCGTTCCTACATGGTGAGTAAAGCTAAGTGAAGATGCAAGTGAGAGAAAATGGAACCAGAATAGTCATCCATGTGCTGTGGGCTCCCCTGAAATTTCATAGTACCTATGGAAGTAAGAATACACTTCCTTGTTTCCTCCAGCTAATGTCCCAAGTGAGCCCCAGGTTTGACCACTGTGGCCTTCTGTCTCCAGCAGCCCTGATAGACCATGTTTATGTAGAAGGATACTTGGCCCCTAAGACTCCATCTATGCTTAGGGAGGTCTTTTCTAGGCCAGGTGATCAGGGGTCCCACCCATCACAGCAGATGGACAGAACAACCCTGGCTCTCTTCATGTGAGGAATGCTAGAAAAATGGGCTTTTGGCAACTCATTATTCATCATACTCAGGGTTTGTTACCCATACTCCTTTTTGGCACACCCCCATGGAAACGCCCAATGTTGAAAAGTACGTACCTGTTACAGGTGCTCATGAATTTAACTCAGCCAGGTGAACTGTCAACAAGGCCAAACAAATGGAAACAGAGAAGCTGGAAATAACTGGAAGAAAGAGATATTTACCCTAAACTTTCCAATACTTTAGAGAGCAAAGATAGTTCTGTTAGTTAATAGATGTTTTCTGGTAACACACTTGAGTGTTCCCCAACCTGGGAAACTTCTGAGACATATGACTGAATGAAGTTGTTTCCCCAGATAAAATGAACTACCTATTGTTTTCTAGATATAACAAAATACCTATTTCTCTCTGCAGAGCTGAACTTCAGTGGAAGACAGCCCAATTTCAGCTGCTACTTTACCATTACCTTAGATTCACCTCTCTATGTGCCACTGTGTCCCAATATGGGAGTCCTGAGAGGTGTGTGATCTGAAGAGCTGAGCTTGACCTTGGTTCCTAATCAAATACCAGGTCAGGCAGTCTGTGGTACAGTATACTACAGCCTGTCTAGAAGAGTAAGCTCACCAGCATTTACTCAGAAGCATCTAAGTGTGCCCCATGGGGAAGGCTTTGTGTTAATACTTGATAAAAAAGAGACCTGAGGAAAGATGGTCATTACAGAATAGCCAAAGATCACCATGGTGAATATTACGACAAAGATGACTTCCAGATACACAGAACCTCTACTCTTGCCTGCTGGAATTGGGAAAAAATATATGTTTCAGACCTATTAGAAAGATAAGAAGGTATATGTCTAAAAGACTGGTGTGTAGATGTGAAGGGTGTCAGAGAAGCCCTAAGAAAGTAGATCAGTAGAGACATAAAGACAAGAAAGAAAGACTGGTTCTCAGAGGACAGGGTTCAGAGAGTAGCTGCTCATGATAATAGATAGCAAGAAGGAACCATTGATCAGAATTCAAACCTTTGCCAGTGGAGGGCTCCACATGTTGTAGCAGAGCAATAGCTGTATTAGCCCCATTTTATAAGTAAGTAAAACACACAGCAAAAACCCCACCCAGTGGAAGGTGCAGGGGCTTATTGAGAAGAGCATGGGAACCTTTCTCACTAAGAGCTCCAGCAGGGAGAGAAAAGAGCTGGATGAGTCTAATAGCAAGGTTTAAGTTTGATAGTCTAGAGTGTCCTTGTCGGCTTGTCTGGCTCCCTCAGAGTGGAGACCCACACTCCCTGGTGCATACTGCACATCTGACCATCTTTCCTGGCACTGGCATGGACAGATGGCGCTCTCCTGTAATTTTAAATGGCATGGAATCAATTTATTTCACCTAACTCAAGTTTTAGATGGAGTCATGCTGCTAATGATGATTTACATGAAGATGGGGCATGTGAACAGGCAGTGACAGAATTGTGACAAGGGGCAGCACCTGTGGTACTACACAGCCCTTTGGGCATGCTCCACCTTCTGTTTCGGTCGCACATATCACTGTAGACTACATATTAAAGAACGACCACGTCATCTTCACACAATAAAGCCCAGGGCATACAGTGGCATAACTCTACTAGCTCATTTGAGCATTTGTTACGTTAAATAAGAAATCTTGGAATAAATTTTCCAGGACGATTAATAACTATCATCTATGTTCAGCGGCACCAGATCTCATGACAACAAAGTACAAAATTACAGTACCATTCCTGAAATGCTAGGAACTGAAAGCTCCACAAAACCCTGAAAAAATGTCCACCGAATGCACAGTTCTAGTGAGGTAAATGACTTCCCTAAACTTCTATCTTCCTCGCCCCCTACTTGCCTTGAGAAATCACTACAGAATTGGTGGGCTGTACCTTCCAGTTGTTAGTACTGTAGATAACTTGGCTTCTCTAGCATCAGAGTTTGATCTTATTTTACCAACTCAATGTTTAGCCCACTGAAAAACACTGATTGTTTAAGGAATGTGTGCCTCGATTGAAAGACTGAGCTCTCAATTTAAAAAATTTTATAATGTATGGTATATTTCCAGCCTTAAGAACAAGCTGCATAATACCAAAAGCTAAATAGAATAGCTCCATTGGCCTTATTGAAAATTCTCCTACCTTCAAGAAAATTAGAATGTCACATTGCCTGGCTATGGTGACCATGTCCTGAATCTGGACTCTGAGTGTGAATATCCATTTCCTAATTATAACCTCTGCGTCTCATCCCTGTAGTGATTCGTAAGAGCTTGTCCTGAATGGAACAGCAGCACACAGTCACATAGAGGTTTACAACTGTGAAACCCTTACAGCCAGCCCCCAATGCCACTTGACCCAGTGTGGATGCAGATCTGCATTCAAAGGTCAGTCGGCCCAGAACTCAAAAATAATTGCAGAGTTACATGAAGTATCTTCAGCAATGTCAAATAGGAATTCACTCATAATGGAAGACAAAATTCTCAGGATCCTCTTTCCATAGCTCCTTACTCTGTACTGTGTGGAGTTGTCCCCAACACTGTTTCTTCACCCTGTCAGAGGTGTCCAATCTTTCGGCAATGCAACACAATGTCATCATCTATGAAGCCCATGCTTGAGAACCATGTAATCAAGTTACAAAACAAAATTGCAAAAAAAAAAAAAAAAAGATCTCATGTTTTAAGTAAGTTTGTGATTTTCTCTTGGGGTGGATTTGTAGCCATCCTTGGCCACATACAGTCTGTGGGTCACAGGTTAGTCACATCTTCAGCCTCCTCCAATCGGGCCACACTGACTTTGATAGTTTTCATGTTTTCACTCTTTCAGAATCTTCCTCTGGGTGTCTGACTGTTTGTCTATCCTACTGTCTCACTGTCTCTGTTTCTGTATGTCTGTGTGTGAGAGAGAGAGAGATAGGGGGCTTAAAATGACTTAAGGGTTTTTTAATTTATTTTAATTGCTTGAGAATATTATACTTGAGTATCATGTGTTTTGATGAAAATCCACTACCTGTTCCCTCCCCCTCTAACTCCTTCCCCATCTCCTTAATTGCTTTTCCTTCTCAACTTCATTTCCTCTTATTTATTTTAACCCACTGACTCCACATAGTGCTACCTATATATACATGGCCTTGGAACTGTTTATTGGAGCATGAACAACCTTTCAAGGTTGAAGAAAAGTGCTGAAGGAAACTGGTCCCCTTCCTCCAGCAGCCAGCAGCTATCAGCTGTCAACAGCTTTTCAGCTAGAGATGGGACTTCATGAAACCCTCCCTTGTCCATGCTGAAGTTTTGGTCTGGTTTGCTCTTGTGCAGATCTTATGCAAGTAGTTTACAGTTACTGTGAGTTCGTATATGCTGAAATTCATGCTCTCTGGCTGTGATAGTCTTTATGCCCAGTCTACAGTGATCTCTGAGCTTTTTCCTCCATGCTTTCTTATCAAAACATTCTCCCCTGTTACTTTCCTTTATTTATTACCAAGAATCTGTACAACAAAAACCCAAAACTCAATTGAAAATAAAAATTATCTTCATAACACAGAGAAGGAAAAAGAGATATGTTATTTTCTTGCAATCATATGATGATAATATTATTCTAAAATAATGATCAAATGCTTAAGAGCAGGACTCTAATATTCTTCATTTAGAAAGGATTGGTTTGTTTGTTTGTTTGTTTGTTTGTTTGTTTGTTTTTTTAAAGACACATTCTAGGGCATGTTTCTCTGTCCAAATGTGGCCAAATTCCTGAGATTCGTGACCATAAAAATAATAAGGGTTCTTTATACCCATGGGGCCAACTCCTGCTATAGAATCTGAACTTTGCTGTATTGGCTATTAATGGACTTTAAGAAAAATGCTGTGGCTTCTCCCTCCTGGATAGACACTGAGAGGCTTATTCCGGTGTCCTCATGCTACATGACTTCTCTTTGTTATGTTCTATCTGCCCTGATGGTAATTTTGTTGGATGCTCAGGGGTAGAAGGAGTCCCCATCCAAGTCTGTGGTATACGTAAAGAAGCAGAGTCATTACTTGAGTTAAAATTGCTTTTATGAAAGGCAGGGTTAGAGACTTCTGAGCTTCACGTGGAGAATGTTTTCACAATACATAACTCAATTTGGGCAATACAGCAAAATTGCTACTTTAAGATAGATAACAAAAAACAACAACAACAAATAAAAAATAAACAAAAAACATAAATAACAGTTCTGGTTCAATAGAGGCTTGGATTTTTCAAATGTCTTATATTAAAGAAATATTTTTCCATCATAAGGTTAGCAAATGGCTAGAAGCAGAGATCTGTTTCATCCAGAACTATTTTGTTTAAGAATGTTTTTAAGTTTTAAAAGATTTTAGTTTCTTTTTCTTTCTTTCTTTCTTTCTTTCTTTCTTTCTTTCTTTCTTTCTTTCTTTCTTTC
>CAJQZJ010032076.1:3779331-3820717 GCA_907164525.1 Lophiomys imhausi | reverse complement strand
AGTTATTTTCTAAGCTACTCAGAAATCAAGTTGCTAAGAGACAAGCAATATTTGCTTTAACCTCTTCTTAATCTGTTCCTTGTGTTACCACCACCTGTCACCTGACAGGTTGGTCATCTCAAGGCTCCATGAAGCTGGAAAGAACAGGGGAGGAAAACAAGAAGTCTAGTTTATTCAAGATGTAGGTGGATCCTCACTCCTTTGCCAGGCAGATAATGTGACATTTTGAGTAAATGAAACTAATCTTTTAACAAACAATGGAAACAATTTCAGCACAACATGTAGATATTGATCAAACTATAAAAGAGGTATTAGTTTTATTTATTAAACACCTTGTTGCTGGGCTGGGCAGCAGCCAGTTAGAACTACAAAAGATCTGAGCTCAGCTGGTTTGCATATTGCCTGCCCTTGGTGGTCAGGGAGCGGGGAGGAATTACAGTTTTTCTCATCTGCCCAGTCTATAAATATTTGCTCAGTATCTCAGTACAATTCAGATTGAAGAATTCAGTTGTCTCTCTACTAGTTCCTCAACACCAAACAGAAAAACCAAGCTCTCAAGATGGAGAAGACAGCATTTGCTTGACACACTGAGCCTGGATTACATATTAAACGAGAAATGCTCTTCTCGAGCCAAGTTCACAGTGAAGGAAAGAACGAGTGACCTTCTCAGCCAATGATGCATCCAATAAACTGGCTGGAATTCTGCCCTACTTGCACACAAAATCAGAAAATAAAATAAAATCCAAAGAATGCATCCCACTCCTCTAATTTCTGCATCTTGCTGCAGCAATTCTCCCCAGAGCTCTGCTTGAACCCAATTGCCAGGGAGACTTGAGGGGTTATCCTCTCTGACACACCATTAAGGATCCTGTGGGCCCTCCTGGGAATATTCCGAAAGTGTTCTGTAGGGAAACTGGCTCCTTCTCCAGGCTCATCATATGGAAAGTATATTTCTCTACACAGCTGGCAAACAAATCTCTTTGAAAGAGATAGCCAAGAGGCCGAGGTTGGCCCTCTTGTAATGAGTTCAGCATCTTTCCCTCTCCCCAGCCTATAATATTCTTCCTCCCTTGTAGTTATTTATTATTCAATATTTATACAAGCTATAAATGTGCAGAGCACTGCACAGTATCACGGAGAAGACCAATGCATTAACGACACCTTCTCCTAAGAAATAGAAAGGGACCTGCAAGTGAAGCCCACAGGCAGATGCTGCCAAGAAGATTGAAAGACTAGTGGACAGTGGGACTCATTCAGTGTCAGGGACACAACTTTAGCACCAGAGCTCCTCTGCTCTGCTGTGGTTTCAAGGAGGAAGTGGCTCTGCCTCTTCTCGGTGCCTCTGCTTTTTCCATACTTGTTTTGTAAACAAAAGCAGATATAGTAGCCCAGAATTAAGACATGCACCATAAACCACAACTCCTATTTCCAGATTGTATCCAAGGTAGTGGAAGCTATTCAAAGAGAAAAACTTTATCAAGCAGTGTTTCTGAACATGAGGTGTACCTCTCATCCCTGAACTAAGGACAGGGAAAAGGTTACAAACTTTGGAGTCAGGCAAACCTATGGCAAAGTGTCACTACTGCTACCTACCATCCGTGAGACCCTGTGAAGCTCTCTAACACTATAGCTCACATATAGTAGTATGAAGGTAACTACTTGTATATGTAGGCTGATGTCCATTCTCCTAATCTCTACCACAGAAATTTCTTGCTTCTGCTTTCTCTGAGACCCTGACTAATAAAGTAGTAAAGACGTCCATGCTCACCGGACGTCTGTCACAACTCCACTCTCCAATCTCTCCACACACACACCTTCTGGATCTGATGTCTGAGACCTACTTTCCATTTGCTAATATAATCCCAACGTTGACCTTTGTATTTGAAATGTGTTTGCTCTTAAGATCTGTTGCCATGTCTAAATACTAGTCGTCATTCCTATAAAATTTCAATAGGGACTTTGCAATCATTATCATCTTCATCTCAGCCAGAATAAGTCCCCTCTGGACACAAAAATTCTGCCCCATTTCCCTATAAGAGCAGGGAAAGTATCTTTGGAAGGGGTACTCTATTTGCAGCATGCCGATGAGGTCTGGACCCAGCAAATGCTCAGCACATACTGGGTGAATAACTAGCTGTATCCTACTGTACGTCATTGTTCCCCAGTATCTACTGTACATTGATCATCACCTGCTTTACACTGCTGCTGTGTCAATTCCTGTTTTCATCCCATAATAGATAGTGGATGAAAATATATTAGTAAGCTAATCTTTACATATCTTGCAAACATTAAAAAAAAAAAGAAGTACTTTAAGAGCTGGTAGAATCCTTGCTCAGAATGTGCAAAGCCCTGGGTTTGATTCCCAGCTCTCCATAGAGTGGACATGGTGATTCCTGGCAGTACTGAGGGTGTGGAGGCAGGATGGCCTGAAGTTCAAGGTCACTCCTGGCTATATAGTAAGTTTGAGTGAAACTCTGTCTAAAATCAATAGAAACAAGGCAAAACAAAAATAACAAAAGGAAATTTTTAAATATGAAGTTCATGAAAAAATATTCACAACACTGAACAGTGAAATGTATTTAATCCTTTGTTCAAAACAAAGACATGAACCTAATAAGGAACACATAATTTTCCTCTCAAAGGTCAAAAATTAACATATGGAAGGTTTCCTCTATACATTAAAAATGCTCTTAACCCTCATAGAGTCAAATTTATATTATTTACAGTCCTTGATTGTAGCATTGTAAATTATGATAACTATTCCCACATTGTGGGATGTCCATTGTTCTCAGAATACCTTTACCAAAAAAAATTAAGGTAGTCTTGAACCTCAAGTTACAGAAATAATATAAATACTCTATTACTTTAGAAACAATCTTGTTTTCAATGCTAAGTCATCTCTTTGGGAAAGATTATTTTCAAAGTTATCAAGATTAATCTGGAGGTATCTTATTATGACTAAATAGCTAAAAGATAATTATGAAACAATCACTGCTTTGAATGTTCTGTTTTAAAAACTTTGACAGAAGCAAACTAAATGTTAAAAGAATGCCAGCTTCCTGGCCCTTTGACAATAGTGTGTGGAGCCAAATTAAAATTTTAGGTTTTGTTTTAAGGGAAAAATAAAAGATCTTGTGGCAAGGGAAACTGAATTAAAATAAGATAGAATCAAAGTGGAACATAGGATGAGGCCTAGGAATTTAAAGTAGCTGGGAAGCAGTGTAGGAAGAAGAAGAGGGCCACCAGGGGATGAGAAGATGGCAGGAGAGAACCATGGGATGTTTGTAGTGATAATGCGAGGTGTTCTAGAGTGAAAACATCATTAGGAAGAATACTCATCTACACCAGTAAATGCTAATAAAGACTAAGCATAAACCAGATCCGGTAGGGCATGGCTGTAATCCCAGCACTCCGGAGCTCAGGTCGGAGGGTTGCCATACACTCCAGGTCAACCTGAGCTTCATAGGGAACCCCTGGCCTGCCTGGGCCAAATTGTGAGACCCGATTTCAAAATAATAAATAAACAAACAAATAAAGGGAAAACATTTGTACTAATTTATTGAAGATGAAGTTATCTTTAACAAAGCTATCACCCAGACCAGAGCCAACACAGAACACACACACCTGAGTAAACTCCACAAACACACACTTCTCAGTCCATAGAACACTGAAGTATCTATCCCTCACTCTACCCAATATTCTGCTTCCCTGTCCCATGATCTCTCTATAGGACCCTCCTTATTGGGGTGAATAGTTGCTCAGGTGGCCTCACTTCCCTCCCAGGCCAAGATGGTACTCTCCAACGAGGCATCCCTTGAGTTTTCTGGTCTTACCCAAACTTCAAGTCTGGAAAGGCCTGATGCTGGAAGATATAACCCACACTCATTCTCCCAAGCAAGTCAGATAGGATCCTGCCAACCTCTCCTGGCTGTCTGGCTGCAGTGCTGAAGTGTGAGGGGAAGCCCCATCTGCATTTCGATTTCACATTCCTGCTGCTAGGGCTCATCTTTTAATAGCAACCTGTTAAAAAGTATTTTTGCTGCAACAGCCTTGGTTATATGAAACTATTCTGAACTTAATAGGATGTCTCCCTTCTCTGCCTCCTTCTTACAGTCCAGGACAGACATTGCAACCCCTAAAGATGGCCTCTACAATCCTCCAAACCCTCTACATGGATGCAGTAGCCCCCTATCAGTACGCCTTCTTTTGATACAAAGTTAAAACTGAGAACAGCTGAACCTTAAGATGCCACAGTAACAGTTGGCTACATATTTAAACTATGGTTCTGTGCTCTTGCTATGTATGCAGCGGGATTGGCTAAAGAAATGTGATGTTTTACTACTCTGGGCCATGGAAGGCACAACCACTGCTCATGCTCCACACGAAGAAAATCAAAGGCAAATATCATCTTCACTTATGAACAGATTTATTGCCTCATAAACCTCAGGAATGGCCGGTGGGGTGTGCGCTCTTAAACTCTCAGACAAATCAAGAGAAGCTAATCCTATCCACCTTACCCTCATATTCCCCACCACCAAAAACATGCAGAGAGAACGCCTTCCACTGCAGGTGAGTTATTTGCATCTGTATGGGTAATTTTAACAGTGACAAAAAGAATTTATTTAAGGGAAATCCACACTGAAGACTGGATTTTCAAGAAAAGGCTTGTTAGTGTTATGCTACTCCTTGGAGACAAGGGGGTGTATCCTGAGGTTCAAGATTTAATGAGAATTTTTGGAGAGCAGACCAAATCGTGGCCACAGAAGATAAGCTACAGGCAATTAGGTTTGCCTTTGATACATTTTCCAGCATGCCAAGCTTCACTCACAGCCTGTCTTCAGATCCATGTTTTGCTACAGAAAGCAACTGCAACCGAGCTTCGCTTCTGAGAACAGAGGGAGTGAAGTGTCTTTGTGCTGATACCCAGAACTCTAACCATAAAAAAAGCTCAGATTTTGTTTGCAAGCAGCAGGTATTTGGTTACTGAGTCCTTCCGGAGCACATTTGTCACAACCCCATTGAAATTCAGCTGGCCTGGCGAAGGAACTCTCATTTGCAAAGAAGAAATATGAGGGTTATGCCAGTGGACAGGGCTGCAGAGCTAGCAGGTGTCTGTCATGATTCCAGACACTGGCTGTAAGCCTGGCTAAGCCTGGCTGCATCAAAATTACCTGGAAACACCACTGAAAATACAAATTTCCTGGATTTTGCTTGCTAGAGGCTAAACCGCATCTCCCTCCAAATCCTGACCAGCCTAGTAGTTTAGAACATGACTGAATTTGTGGACAGGGCCTTTAAGGAGATACTTAAGGTTAAAAGAGGTCACAGGAATGACCCTAAACTAATATAAGAAAATATTAGGACACAGAGAAGCACTGAGGGAATTCCCTTGAATCCAGAGAAGATAAGACAGCTATTTACAAGCTGAGGAGCAAGACCTCAAAAGAAACCAACCTTGCCCCATATGTTAAGTACAGACTTCCGGTTTGCAGAACAATGAGGGAATCAAAATCTGTTGTTTAAGCTAGCCAGTCTGTGGTATTTGGTTATGCATGCTGGCTGACTGACTAATACACCCTCTATACAAAATGAACAGATTCTCAAGAAGTCCAGAGCAGGTGCGAGTCTAACATACCATAGTAGAGAGTCAACACTGTAGACTTCATCTCAAGAACAAAACAGTTTCACTCAGTGGTTTTCCACCTTAGCCTACTCTGACTGTGACCAAGGGTTAGACCCACACTTATGCTAGAAACTCTATGTGTGTTCACAGCAGAGTAAATCTTCCTTCCTTGTAATTTGCTCCCCAGAGAGTCATTGCCACATTTTGGTCCTAAAGTATCAAAGGATCCTCGGAATTGCTCCTATCAAAACCATTTAAAAGACAGTTCAAATACTGTACTTTAAAACCATGCAGATAATCTATTTCCTGAAAGAAAAATGTAGGGAGATAAAAGGATCAGGTTAAGCCTACTGAAATTCTGGATGATGGTTAAGATAAAGAGGACTGGAGGAGTGCCATGGAGTGTGTGTTTTAAGAAAAGAGGCAATTCATCAGTACATCATGATGTGTTAGTCTGTTTTGAGTAGCTATAAAAAAAATGTCAGAGGTTGAGTAATCCAAAAAGAAATGTGGTTTTGTTAGCCTCTAGGTCAGGAATTCCAAGAACAAGGCATCAGCATCCTGGTGGAGATCTCTATGGCTGTGTTACATATCACAGAAAAGCATAAAGAGACTGGGCCATGTGAAAAAGAGGGTGGGGCATCAAAGATGAGACATGAAGATTCAGAGGTGAGGATTCTAACAAAGGGAATTCAACAATGGGCTGTTGTTTACTTGTTGCTTTTTTAAAATTTTTAAATAACTATGCAGTCTCCCTAGAATGAATCATTGTCCCAGGACAGGTATAATAATCCCTGTGAAAGGTACAGTCATAACCAATTGCGCTTGTGCTGGGCCTTAAAAGAGCCACCATTATCATACTGGAGGAACATTATGCATTCATCTGTCTGATTTGTAATGACAAAATCATCACATCAGTATGTGAAATTGTGGATGATAAACTCAGACCACATTCAAACCATAGTGCACAAACTACCAACTCTAAAGATCCCAGCACACCTGGGAGCTGGAAAGACAGGGCCATTCCACAACTTGTCTCATGAGGGTTACCATACATACCCATACCCTGTCCACAAGCAAGAAGTGGGAGTGTTCAGGAGTTTATAGTTGAGTACCTGCCTCGTGACAACAGAAGCCATGCAGGTAGCCCCCATGAACAGAGTTCCTAAGGTTCCAGAATCCATCTGTGTGTGCCATTCCATTTTCACAATAGTCAGACACCCAAGCCCAAAAGGAAATTAATAAAGTCTTCCTGCAACCATCATTTAAATTATCCACTTGGTTCTTTAACATCATCTTTCATGTTAGAGCTCCCCACCCCTTCATATTTGCAACTTTGCATTTTATTTGCCTAGAAGTAAAACTGATCAACACTCCACCTTATGTGGGCAGAGGTACAAGTATTTCCATGGCCCAGAACTAACTCAGTCTCCACTGCCTAATAACTTGCCATGCACTGAATGTCCTGGTTGTGTATTCATTTATTAGTTCAATAAATGTTTAATGAGTACATATTACATTTAGATCTATTGCAAGTCCTGGAGATGCAGGCCAGACATGGACAACTAAATTCCTCTCTCACTGCTTTTAATCCCATGTGGTAAAAACAGACAGTGGAGGGATGAATGGAGGACAGCACTACAGTGATCTGGACATGTGTCAGGAGAGCAAATCTCAGGCTTCACTTAATACTTTTTGAATCAGAAATTCTAGAGATGGACCCAACTGTGTGGTACATGCCAAGGCTTGGGAATCACAGTCATAGTTGAGAATGATGACAGGAAAGTCACTTTGGAATGGATGATTAGGCATGATCTTGATGAGAAAATGACACTCAACATGAGACCTGAATGTCACTTAAGCTAGAAACTGCACTGGTCTGAGTTCTCATCATGGTCCTGTAAGCTCCCCTAACGCATGTGGTCATCTCCATGCTCACCAAAGACCATCTGTTGTACCTTTCCATCATCACTGGTTTCCTGGCAGTATACCCTGGGCATTAACACATGCCTCTGTGCCCAGGGGGGCCCAGACTAGGCTCAGGGCTCTGCTGTCACCTTCCTTAGATTTTCAGTGATTTTATTTTTTTAGTTTGGGTTTTGCAAGTGAGGTTTAAGAAGACAGTGATGCACGCACTTGAGTAAAGGAGTTACAGAAATTATCATGCTCTCCCATTCCTACACAGAATTCTTAGAAGTCAGGTGGGCCCTTCATACATGGGCATTGAAAGATACACAAAGCAAGCTTAGTATAAGATTGTTGTATCTACAAGAGAGCTTGCAGAACACTGGAAGCATAGAGACCAGTTCTCCACTCAAATCAGAACTTGCACGAAACGTAGAAGAAATACAACAGTGAGAAACAAGAAAACCAGAAGAGCCATTGTAGTCTTATTGTCCATGTTTTCTTCCATGCATGATCAACCACTTATGCTGAAAAAGAAGGCAGACAAAGAAAAAAGCATGGAATCTGTATATTGCTTTTGGTAGGATGTCCGTTTTTATTATGTTGATTCTACCTATCCATGAGCATGGGAGATCTTTCCATCTTCTGATGGCTTCTTCAATTTCTTTCTTCAAGGACTTGAAGTTCTTGTCATACAGGTCTTTCACTTGCTTGGTTAGAGTTACCCCCAGATATTAGACCCCATACTTATCACCTTGTAGAAAACTTAAGTCTAAGTGCATCAAAGACCCTAACATAAGACCTGACACACTAAGTCTACTAGAACAGAAAGTACGGAAAACCCTCGAACTCATCAGCACAGGTGACAACTTCCTGAACAGAACACCAACAGCTCAGGATCTAAGACCAACAATCAATAAATGGGACCTCATGAAACTGAAAAGCTTCTGCAAGGCAAAAGACACTCTCATTCAAACAAAATGGCAGCCTACAGATTGGGAAAAAATCTTCACCAACCCCTTATCTGACAGAGGGCTAACATCCAAAATTTACAAAGAACTCAAGAAATTAAATGCCAAGAAACCAATTAATCCAATCAAAAAATGGGGAACAGAGCTAAACAGAGAACTCATTAAGGAGGAATCCCTAATAACTGAGAGACACTTGAAGAAATGCTCAGCATCCTTAATCATCAGAGAAATGCAACTCAAGATGACTCTGAGATTCCATCTCACATCTGTCAGAATGGCTAAGATCAAAAGCTCAAATGACAGCACATGCTGGCGAGACTGTGAAGAAAGGAGAACTCTCCTTTATTGCTGGTGGGAGTGCAGGCTTGTGCAACCACTATGGAAGTCAGTCTGGTGATATCTTAGAAAACTTGGAATAGCTCTGCCTCGATACTCAGCCATACGACTTCTGGGTATACATCCAAATGATTAATCACCAAATCACAAGGAAGTTTCCTCATCTGTATTCATAGAAGCCTTATTTGTAATAGCTAGAAACTGGAAACAACCCAGATATCCCTCATCGGAAGAATGGATTAAAAAAACTGTGGTATATCTACACAATGGAATACTACTCAGCTATCAGAAACAAGGGAATCATGCAATTTGCAGCCAAATGGATGGGACTAGAGAAGCTCATCCTGAGTGAACTAACCCAAACTCAGAAGGATACACATGGCATCTATTCACTTATAGTCAGATTTTACCCATATAGTACAGGATATCTATACTACAACCAATGTACCAAAGGGAACATGAACATAGACTTTTTTCCCTGTCAATGAGACACTTTGCCCTAATGGTACTGCCTTGTAGGCCCCCAGTGTATGAGGAGGCTCGTGGCCCTCATATGACCACCGAAATGGGGTGGGGGACTGTTATGTAGGAACACTCCACTCCAGAGGAGTGGGATGGAAGGAATAGGGGTAGAGCATGGGAGGGCAGGACTGGGAAGGGTGGAAAGAGTGCACTGTGATGGAGATGTAACCTGAAGTAATAAATAAATATTTTTTAAAAAAGAAAAAAGCATGAAAGCCATGTATCTTTTTTCTTCCAAATATTCTTATTTTTCAGTAAGCCAAAATAAGTGTTGGTACAAAGTTGGTGAAATCAAAAAGGGAAATACACATAACTGAGTTACTTTTCTGGGTCCATTCTTTTCTAGTAAAAATGAAAAATCCATATCCAAGCATGAGCTGCAAAATACTGGTTGCTGGATTTCAAGGGCTCCTCACATGATTTAAAATGCTCTTAAATAAACACTTGGAGCTAGCATCAAAAAATACAAAAAATATATATATAGATAAATGTAAAGTATATGCTAGTAGTTTAATTCTAATTTTCCTTTACTTAAGCAACAACTTCTGAAAGCTATGACATGCTGAGAGGAAGACCATGGGAGAAGGGGAAAGTGTCATATTTTAGTCCTTTTAATGAAAAGCTTTCATGCTTTTCATACAAGGAGCTTCACGTTTTTATTTTGCACTGGGCCCCATGAATTATGCAGCTGGCATTGCTTGCAAATAGAAATCTTCCACAACGGGAGGCTCAACACACTCACCCTGCAGGCGAGAGCATTCCAAGACACAAGGCAGCTGTATTTCTCTCTGTCACAAATGGGTCATCAAGTTGAGCATCCGACTTTGGGAAGGTGCCAGGCAGCATTGTTATCAGCAGAACACAGCTGCATCTGTATGGGGGTGGGAGCAATCTCCATCAGTTAAAAAGGAAACTATTCTCTACAGCCCACACCTGACCCCCAGCACAGTAGCAGCTTCTTTAGGAATAGACTAGAGAGGGTGGTTCCCAAATCCAGCACAATATGGTGTTTCAAAAGAACGGACCCACCTTTGAAACCTTTGGGCTATTTGCCAACAACCAAACGATGCAAATGGGACTAGCAAACCAGATACAGCCCAGAAGAATAAACATAATAAGAAAGAATAGCCAATTGGCTCGAGCTAAATAAAACATCACACACATATCACCTAGTGTGCTTTGAGAAGAGGGGATTCAAATTGTTTAAAATTATGAGGTTTAATGGCTCCCTCATACTTTGACCCTACAAACTTGAATTCCACGACCATTTAAAAGACTAGATTCCCCAACTCTATCTAACCCACTTCCAAATCCCACCATATGCTTTGAGCAGTCAGCCAGTCAAGAAACGTTCCTTTCACTCTCCTGCCCGGAGTTCAATACTAGGAACTTCGCTTAAGTATAGGCAATTCCAAGACCTGGTGTGTGTCACCTCACACGACACGATACATCACCCCCTCAATTCATGCACGAAAATCTGGAATGTCTCTCACACGTGGTACCAGGGAAGGCACAAAGACTGTGTTCATGAACCTCGGCAGTTTTACGAGGCTGAAAGCGCCAAGATTTCTGGGTTGGAGCCCTATCCCACTCATTTCTTATTAAGATGCTCCTTCATCATTGGAAATTCCTTTCAATCCCAAATGACTTTAGCCCTGTTATTGAGACATTAGTTAAAAGAAAAAGCTTAGGACTGAAACCCTCACATCCATCAAAGCTATTAGCTTTCAGCCATCTATGTTCATATGTTGTCTAAATGCTGCCCCTGGGGAGCAGAACATTTTATTAGGCAAAAACACAAGTAATGGATTGATTTTTTTTTTCACTTTCAAAATAAAAAGGTAAGTATCTCCTATTGATAAATAATATGTGAGAAACATTCTGGAAGGGTTCAACCACAGACTTACTCCTCAGCTCTGCTGCTTTAAGAGCTGACTCTGGTAGACTTTGCAAAGGTGCTTGGGACATTCTGGAAGGCCAGGGCTATTCTGGGAGTCTAAGTAAATGAACATGGGCCAGGCTGTGCTCCTGACCAGCCTTTTTCTACCTATCTGCTTTCTTCTGTCTGGCCTCAGGTTCTTCATCTTCAACGTTCGGTGAACCGAACCAGGGGTTTCATGACTGAGCTTGGGAAACATGCTATTTCATCTCAGCATAATTGTTTGGGAAACATATTCAAACCCTGATTCCCACCTCTGATATGCTCATTGAAATTAGCAAGTTAGGAAGGGAAGAGGACCCAGTAATTTAAATTATTAAGGAGACCATTGACTTGTTCGGACACCGGAAGTGTAGTGTGCCTCGAAAGTCTTTAGGAAAGGAGTGGTTGTAAAGACCACCGAACCACCGTCCCAGGGTCTATAGTAGTAGGAGCTGGCGACTCAACACCTAGCAGAAAATGGTGAAAAGCTCAGGACTAAACAACTGGTGATGCTCCATGCTGCGCTCTGTCAAAGATTCCATAAAGACGGTCTAATCTAGGGAAGTGTCATGAAATCCTCTACCTGCCTCCTCTTTGCTATTCCCATGGGAAATTTCCACACTACAGCAAAAACAAACAAACATTTACCCTTTACTGCAGGGTGTTCCTCAAACAATTCGTTTTTATGATTCTTTTGAGGGACTCCTGCTGTAGACTGGATTATGTCACTCAAAAGTATGTTCCAGCTCTATTGCCTAGTACCTCCAAATCAGCCCTGCCAGATGTGAAAGGTTGAGAGACCACACCAGACAAGAGTAAAGTGCCCTAATACCAAGACAATATGAAGAGAGGAGGAGAGAATGCCATCTGGCAGGGGGCAGAGATTGGAGTTGTGTGGCAAAAGAAAAAAATCCAAAGATTGTCTAACACTGCAATCAAACAGAAAAACAAGAAACAGATTCTGATCATGGTGCCTTGATATCAAATTTCTATTCTGAAATTAATTTCTGTCAACTAAGGCATGCAGTCTGTGGCACTTCATTATAGCATTGCTGGGAATATAATATGATTTCCAAATTTGCAAGTGATAGATATGATTTGTCAAAAACAATTTGACAAAAAGTGGTTTTTTTTGCATTTCCAGTGAAGGAGGATGGAAGTTTAACCAGACACCTCCAGGTGAACCTTCTGCCTGCCACCGCTCAAAAACAACAAGGTTTATTTCTGCAGTCTCCATGTGTCCTTACAGCATTCTTTGGGACACAGCAGGCTGTGTGGCTCGGCCACTCCAGATGTCTTTTCACAGAATGAGGTCACTAATTTGTTTTGTGGATGATGTTAAAAGACTTTTAAAAGAATGTTTGAACAGAATAAGTGATATCTGTGTAAAGATTATGTTCACACAGTAGCAAGAAAGCATACATGCTGAAGTTCAGAAGAATGGGACACATCTCCCTGTAAGAGATTAAAAAAAAAAAAAGAACTCCTGGTTTTAATCTCACTGGATATTGCTTAACTAAAATGTCCAGTCAAAATAACCCATTCTTTCTTAACAAGCCACTGGATTTAATTAAAGAAACTGAACTGAATTGCCAATATTCTAAAGCAGAATGCGTTTGCTTAGGAACATGGTTTTGATAAGGGATTCAGAGAGTAATCTGGATTTCAGAATTAGGACATTTAGCTTCATTCTGAAAGAAAAGCCAAAGAATAGAAACCTAGTCCTTGAGAAAGATATAATAAGTTTGAAAGATTTTACAAGTCGAAAATACACATGATCCAATGTAAAACCTTTTTATTTGCTTTAAGATTTAAAACAGTTTTATTAAACATGTCATACATACATATCTACAAGTATGCAAGATGAAGAGAGAAGCAGTTCTGGTGCTTTTGCCACTCAGTTGGTGACACGACACAAGCAACTTACCATTCGTCAGACCCCTGAGGACACACCCCACCCGGTAAGTACACATCTTCTCCACTCGGCTCTTCTGAATTCTCTACTTTTAGGTTTTCACAGCCGTAAAACCAAAGTTGCTACAGTCTATATTCACATTTAGGAATATTTCACTGCTTGGAGATGTGTCTGGGCTCTGTATCGTGTTATTAGCTAAACTGTTACGGGGTGACCCAGACTCTCCGCAGCACAAGCAGCAGATGATAATTCCTATCACAAGATGGATCATAAATAGACACTTCTAGTAACAATTGCCATTGGTATACTTAAATTGTGATTCAGTGAAAAAAAAATCAGTTTGCAAATAGACTTTAAAAACAAATATTTCCACAAGAAAATTTTAAGACCAAAAATAATATATAAAATGAAGTGAAATATTTACATAATCACATATACTCATTTGTTCAACATACACTCATAGAGTAACCAAAGGTGTTCCAAGAAACACTGGCACCATGAAAACTACTAAGATGCCAACATTGATATAAGCACGTTCCTGTCATTGTGTCTAAGAAATAATTAAGAGATGAACTATTCCTTATTGAAGAAAAACATTGGTAGAATATTCTATATCTCCCAGAGGGATGGTGAAAGCTTGCCTCATTTCTGTACTCTGCCTATAACGCAGAGGACCATTCCAAAAGGAGAGTTTGGAATTAGTGATTCAGTATGACCAGGGGTTGGAGAGATAGAAAGGTTTACCCTATCTGGCCATCATACAGTCTATACATGCACCCAAACACATGTGGTACTTCAGTATTGTATATATTTCTGTTTTAGTTACAAAATCAGCTCTTTAAAGATTACCTAGAACTGTCAAGGAGCTACAAAACAGAATTACAGTTTACATGTTTAAAAATTGCAAGTATATATATATATATATATATATATATATATAATAATACCTTCCAATATTCTCCCCAGTAGTCCCACAGAAGACCTGGAATCGGTGCTATGTGCTTTGCCTTTATCCATAAATATTTCCAGTTAGCCAGTACTGTCCAACCAATTACTCTAACCTTTCCATTCTCACATATGCACACTAAAATAAACCTTAAATTTATTTCTTGCATGTTGTTAATGCAGGCAGCAGAAAGCAATCCTGATTCTTTTAAACAAAATGGCAGAACTTCATTAGAATGAAAGAAATTGTTGAGCCTCAGGACTTGAAAACATCCATCCTTTAGTGTCCCCATGGCTGTGCAGAAGTCACTTCTAAAGAGCTGCTTTCCCTAAACTTGGCTCTGGAGAGTTTTAATGTACATTATCTTGGTGAATTCCCACATGCAGCTTGAGCTCACAGAGAATCTGGTTCTGGGAGTCCCCACTCCAGATCCAAGCATATTTATATTCAAGTGTTCCCCAAAAATGCCTGTTCTGGGACAGGTTGGACCCCCAACTCTACAGCAGGAAAAGGAGAAAAACACAGGTATCTAAGGATAGTAAAACCATTGTACTCTTGAGAACACATAGAAGTTTAACTATATCCAACCTAAGTTACTATCGTTTATCCAATAATATAAAAATTCTTCTAGTGAGGAAGAGAAGCCAGAAGCCCACTCATAGCAAGGTTCTGTGTTCTGCCAGGGCTATGGATCAGCAACTCCAGCATGACTGTTTCAGGGCCACCTTTCTGCTGGGTGGTTTTAAGCATCCAATTTGATGATGCTCTTTGTTCTTCTACTTGAAAGTCCCACCCAAGCAGATGTTGTGTTCTACCTGGGGCTCTGTCACCTGGTACTCCAGTGGGCTCTCTAAATAGTGCTTTCCCAGTCTATTTCTGACTCAGTCTATAGATTACATTTTAGCAACAACAATCTGTCTGGTATCATTTAGGACTCCAAAAAGAAAGCTCACCATTTATCATGTCTATTCATGGGTATGCACCTAAGGGTATGTGTCTGGCTTTTGAATTAAAGTGCATTGAAAACATTTTATTTATTCTTACTATAGGGTCCTGCGTAATCCAGATTCTGGCTTCAAATTTGTTATGTAGCTGAGACTTCCCTTGAGCTCTTAAACCCTCTACCTCCACCCCCAAGTACTAGGAAAATAGTCATGAACAATCACACTCAGGCTAAAACATATTTTAAAAAATATTTCTTAAGATTGCATGATTTCATTGTTTCTAATAGCTGAGTAGTATTCTGTTGTGTAGATGTACCACAGTTTTTTTTTTTTAATCCATTCCTTGGTTGAGGGACATCTGGGTTGTTTTCAGTTTCTAGCTATTTCAAATAAGGCTGCTATGAACATAGATGAGGAAATGTCCTTGTGGTTTGGTGAGGAATCATTTAGATGTATACCCAGAAGTGCAGCCAAATGGGTGGAAATAGAGAAGTTCATCCTGAGTGAGCTAACCCAGACTCAGAAGGATGTACATGGCATCTATTCACTTATAATCAGATTTTAGCCATATAGTACAGGATAACTATACTACAGCCAATGCACCAAAGGGAACATGAACATAGACTTTGTTACCTGTCAATGAGACACTTTGCCCTGGTGGTGCTGCCTTGTAGGTTCCCAGTGTATTAGGAGGCTCTGAGCTCTCATATGACTGCTGAACTGGGGCAGGGGACTGATATGTAGGGACACTCCACTTCAGAGGAGTTGGATGGAAGGGATAGGGGGTAGAGGGTGGGAGGGCGGGACTGGGAGGGATGGAAAGAGGACACTGTGATGGAGATGTAACCTGAAGTAATAAATAAACATAAAAAATATTTCTTAAGGAATAGATCTTTTATTTTTCCATTGCTTCTTAGATTTATTGGGAGCATGAAATAGGGACTGTCTCAGAGGAAGGCATGGTTTGGAAAGCAAGAAAATGGTTACAATGTATGGTCTGATGCTCTGCATTCTCCTCGCATAAGATCTGCAGTGATTCATCCTTCATCATAATGACGTAGAGAGTTCAAGATGAGTGAGTCACCTACTTTATAGCCATAAACAGATCAGACTCTCCATGTTCCCAGGGTGGCATGTGTCTACTGACTAAGCAACTCTAGCTGGAACCTCTGTCACATTAGAGACACCAGAGTGACGCAAGTGAACTGTGATCTTCCCAAGATTGCCTTTCACTGAGACTGATTAAAAAACAAGAACAAATAATAAAAATGTCATCACCAGACACCCCTCCTAAATTAAAAAGAGTCAGGAAAACACCTACCTCCACTGTGGATGCATCTTTATATGAAGACAGTCTACACCTAGGAATTTCCCTCTTTGAGTAGAAAATGAGTCTACTGCTCTTCTTGCCAGGAAGGTATCTTGATGGGCAGTGCTTTGAATTACAAGGGAAGACTTAGACATGGTGAAAATTCTGAGTCTAATGAAAAATGCAAAATGGAAAAAGTAACCAAAAGACTGCTACTCAAAATATCTCTGCTGATGAAACCCCAAATTGGTATTGATGGATTTGGTTTACCCAGTTTCCTGTACTATATGGCTAAAATCTGATTATAAGTGAATAGATGCCATGTGCATCTGGGTTGATGAAAGAAAGAAGTTATTTAAGTTATATTTCTGGGCATGGCCAATTTTTTTTTGCCAGTATTCTTCTAGCTACACATGTGGCATTCATTTATTATTCACAATATATATACAGGACATGCTTGATTGATGAGATATCCACCCTTCCACAAAGATCATTTCCAAATGGATCTTTATACTTTATGTGTCAAATGAAGTGCAAGAGAGTCAGCCAGGTGATGGTGTACTGTTAAGCATTCTAAATGTTAATTAATTGGTCCTGCTTGCTGTCTGTTTCTTACATTGACTCTGATTGGTTAAATAAAATGCCAAGGCCTGAGATTGGCCAAAGACAGAGAAAGGTGGGACTTCCTGAGATTAGAACAGGAAGCCTGTGCTTTAGACAGAGGATTAAAGCATTCCAGCCAGCAGCAGGAAGAAGTGCATTCCAGCCAGGAGGAGCAGGAAGAAGAAGACACACACCATGGGATAGAGAAAAGAACCTCATTCCACATGGCCAGGAACATCGGCATATTGTGGAGAATGGCAGTCCAAGGGGACGTATGTATGTATGGGGTCATATTTGGGTAATAGAATTATGAGCTAGCTTAGATGGGCTAGGATTGCACAATTCAGGCCAAGGCTTGTGAAAATCCATGTGGTCTCTGTGTGTGCTCATTTATAATGGCTGGTTAAAGATTGACTGCTGCTGAACAAATTAACAATAATCTAAATACTAGTAAACAATTTAATTAAAATTTTTTCTAGAGCCAGGTATACCTTTTCAACCCTCACTTTTGTTTCTGATAAATATGCCATAAGGGTAATTTATTGTAGATAATATGTGAAATAAAGTATGATTACAGATAAATGTGGATTGTGTACTTATATTTTTCTATTTACCTGACCTCTAACATGTCATATAGATGATATCCCAGACTTACACAATTGTGAGAAGGTGAGTGTGATGGGGTTAGTGATAGCATTTAATAGCATAGGGGACTTGAAATAGCAAAAGCCTGGACTTTAAGATAAAGACTTACTTCCGAAGTGACATGTCCTTGGGAACTTGCCAAGGATAGATGACTTCTTTGATCATAGGATTGGGGACGGGGACATGCCCTGAGGTGCCCACCTCCAGATCTTGGTCTCTGGACCACCTGTCATTTCATGCCCCTCTGGAAAAAGAAAGCTTTTGAAGAGAAGGAGCCCAGGGGCATGATTTGAAAGCTCAGGAAAGGTTCTGCTGAAGATATTTAAGTAAAGATTCATGAAGACAGAGTGCTTGGCTCCTCTTTCTGTTTCACCTCCTCCTGGTCTGACAAAGAAACTCACATCAATCTCACCGGAAGTGCCTAGTCAGGGAGTTGTCTTCTCTTGGAGCCCAGGACATCAGATAAGATGGAATACTGAAGTAGGACCCTTGCAGGCCTGTGGCATCTAAATGGTAAGCCTGGGAGACTTTGCATATGCTAAATAATTGGACTCTAAGACCTTAAAGGTGATTCCTGCTTGATAAACTGTCTTAGGATCTGATGAGCAAAATTCAGAGACTTTAAGAGACTTTAAGACTGAAAATTTGTATGAAGACCAGCCATCCATAAGGACCCTTGCTCAGAGGAAAATATTCTTTTGAGAAACAGGTTAATGTTACAGATATTAAGAAGTTTTAGGTGCTAGGTTTTAGAGTTACAGTTTGGATTTAGGATTTAGGAATTTTATGTAGGCAATTGTTAGGTAATTGTTAAATATTAATAAATATATGCATGATAAATAAAAAGTTACTGCTACAGGTGAGAGAAAGAAAGGCAGGGTAGTCTGAGATGGGGATTGTTCCTGAAAAAAAAAACAAAACAAAACAAAAACCACATTCACATTGAGTCAATCGTTGTATTCACAGGGATTGTAATCCATACTTATATATATTTTCATTGTGCTATTATATTGAATGAGAGATATGAGTATTTCAAGTGATATCTATAGCATTTTGTTAATGTTGTAAATTTAGTGTAGACTGGCAATGCTCCCATTTAATGGTAGAAAGTAAAATTTGCTCTTAAAGGACTGATTAACCCTAAGAACAATTTCAAATTCATATCATTTGGTTTGATATGAGCTATTAGTTTTTAATTTGACCCATCCAAATGAAGTTCTGCCCTGCTTTATGACTTTTCAATATATATCTTTAATATATTCACAAATACAGTAATTTATGTATAAACACATATGTGAATTTATGCTTATTTTATGCATTATTTATTCATGCATATTCAATGATATATTTGTAATGTTGGGATGTTATAAGTAAACATCTTTCATATATATCTATATATAAACATGCCTGAAATGCATGTGATTCACTATACTGACAGTTAACAGCTTTAAGTACTGCAAGTGTTTTTCCAGGTGGCTTACATGTATTTATTAGTTGGCTCTACATGTGTACTCTATAAAGTAGGTATTGCTATTCCCACTTTACCAGTGATGAAGCAGAGGCACAGGTAGGTCTTAAATTTGCCTCACATCTTCTTCTAGAAGGCTGAACCAAAGTTTGCAGCCAAAACAGGACATATATTCTCATGCAGCATGCCAGATTGCAAGAGCTAGCACACTGGCCAGGAAGAGCAGGCAAGGCATCGTTTACACTTTGGGACTACATATGATTTTTCTTTAGTTTTTTTTTTTCCCCAGTAACAACAGATTCTTTATTTACAACAGCATTATTTAACACCAAATAAGCAAATAGCATTAGCAATGCAGTAGTAACTTGCATGAATGTATTTAAAATTTCTCTGAATGCATCTACCTTTGCATAAAGTGCTCACACTAGAAATACAAACATCAATGCAAATGAACACAGTGATCTTCAGAGTCAACACTGTTTTGAAAATAAATCTCACAACTGGAAACACTGTATAAGCTTTCTCCTGAAGAACCATAGTTAATATATTGCTTAATTTTGCCCTTGTATACTCTTTTCATATACACATATGTCAGATGCAACTTCATGAAGAACTGTACAAACAAAACCCATGAATGACAAAAAAAAAATCAGGTAAATGTTTGAAGAAATAGGTCATCATCACAGTTCAATAACAAAAGGGCGAGTGATGGTGTATTCATTCAAAAATTGTACACAGTTCACTATACAAATACAATACATTGGACAGCTATGTAGGAATATACAAGGCTTTAAAAAAATCTAAGGCATTATGCTAAGTTTTAGCATTTTGAGGTTCTTGCATATAGCTTTTACCTGTAGCAAGAAACTTAAAAGATTTTGTTTTAGTCTATAAAGAAACATCAGGGAGAAAATTCTAATTAAAATTGAAGCCACTTCAGTATTTTCTTTTGTGCAGAAAATGCTTCTCCCTCGGGTAGCATACAAACACTAGAAAAATTTAAATTCACAGCAGTAATTAATGGCTCAGGTCACATTTCAAAATTAATTGTGTATCTTTGGATTCTGCAAGTGGATCTGCACCTCCCCATTCATGTGTCACACCCATAAGAACTCCATTTTTAAACACAGATTAAAAACTGCATCTTAAACTGCAAAAAAAAAAAAAACTATTGCTTTCAGTTATTACAGGTCATAAAAGGTATACTTGGGGAGGGTGTTTTAATCTTTCAGTCAAATGAAACTGTGGCAGTAACACAGCTCACTTCACTTTTAAAACTTAGCATGTTACATGAACACTTACGGGGTTTTACAACCAAGTTTAGGTATGTATACTTTTCACATTAAGTTTTTCACGTTGAATAATATAAGAAAACACTGTTTATATGTTTCGTTAAACAAAAACCAAGTATAAATTTATTGTGTACAGCACGAGAAATCCTGATGAAGGGAATTGATTTGGCATTTGTTTCTATGAGAACATGTTCAATGGGTTCCTTCACTTCTTTTATTCTCTTAATTAGATGTAAAATAAAATGCATTACTGCTTGGAACTGTGAGAGAATGTACAGTCTCTTCACGTCATGATCAAGGCTATTCTAACTGCCAAGTTTGTACACTTGTCTGGCTCAGGATTTCTTTTTTAGTTTTTTAACAATAATTTTTAAATGTCACCCATGGATAATGATTTCCAAAATGGGATAGAGGCCAGATTTAGCCCATGGGACACATTTTGTCAAAACTAGTTCAATGCCCAAATTGCTCATATCGCATAGTTTTAAAACATTCATACAACGAATCAACAACTGGCATCACTTTTTGTAGGCTTCTCCTTTTAAAGCTCATTTATTTAGTTGGCTGGTTAGTTGATGTGTTTATTTTTGAAAACAAGGTCTTACTATGTTACCTAAGCTGGCCCAGAACTCTCGACCTGCCTACTTCAGCCTGGGATGACAGGTGTGTGTCTCCATGCTATCTCACTCTTGAGAACTGCCTTCCCCACCCCTCAACCACCTCCTGGTTAGGATTCTGACAGTCTAGATCTCATCATGTGGTCCTACTGCACAGCCTCAGCTAACTGGACCAGAGTGCTTATGTGGCCCAATCTCATTGACTGCCTCCGTCAATACTTGTGGTAGGCTATGTATCAAACAAAACTGGAGGCTTCTTAGTAGTCCCGGCTTCTGCCACATGCAGAAGGAAACTCTAACTGCAAAGGGAAGATGTGTAAAATAGGAAGAGCAGGATGACAGATGGAGAAGGAATCCCAGCAGAGTCCTGGGTTCAGTTGGTTCCAAATGCCCAGCTATGTTACCTCCTTGGCTTTCTTGGAAAACTCATGTTTCAGATTAGCATGGAAGAATCTCCATTTGGAGATGGTTGCATTAGTGGCAAGCCTGTCACTGGGCAAGAAAAATCCCTTGCTTAACTATACACAGAATGCTGTCTGAAAAGGACAAAACTTGGAAGTAGGTAAGTCAACAGCCTAGCTCTGCCAAGACAGGGTGAGCAAGTCCTTCATAATTCCTGCTTTACAATTAATGTCTGTCAGAGGTACTGGGCCAAGAAGCTGAAGATAGATGCTCTAATGTATGGAGAGAAATTGGAGACTGTCCAGGCAGCCAGTTGTCTGTTATTTCTTAGTTTTGGAAGCTGCTGGTTCTGCACTTCCTGTATAATCAGAAATGTTTATCTTTCTCAGGACTCTGATGTGGTTGAAGACTAGATAATTATAGTCTCACAGTAAAATTTTAAGTTTTTTAGGAATTAGAAGGATGTTCTAGGTGTAAGAAGATGGTTTTAAGTTGGTAATGCAAGTTAGGATGGAAAATGAGTTAGGTATAGAACTTTAAACTCATGGAGATAGATGGATAATAGAATATTAACATCAATTGCTAAATATGTATGGACATTGGGAATGTATTTTGTACCTTACAATTCTCATAACTGAGGCCTAATTATTTTTTTTTTAAAAAGGAATTATGAGTTCTGGGAGAAGGGGAAGCGGATGGGAGGGTGGGTCCAGGAGGAGTGGATGGAGGAGACTGTGATGGAGATATAACTTGAAGTAAAAAATAAACATTTAAAAAAAGAAAAAGAAAACTCATGTTTCCCTGTAATAATCCCTACTCCCAACTTCTCATTCCCCCACTCCCACACTCCACTCCCCTACTCCCACATTCCCCCAACCCATCACCCTCCACCTCATTCCCCCACCTCATCCCCCCACAAACCTGACTCTTTTAGCACTGATTTTTACTGCATAAAACCAGAATTAATGCTATTACACCTTTTTATTATTATTATTTGTCCAACAACAGACTTTTTCTTATAATAGTAAATACAATACAAGACAATAAGAACAATTAGGCCACAATTATGAAAATTATAGGGTGTAACAGACATTCCCAATGTCTAGTCTATACGTATTTGGCAACTGATATTAATATTCTGTTGTCCATCTATCTCAATGAGTTTAAAGTTCTATGTCTAACTCAGTTTCCATCCTAACTTGCATTACCAACTTAAAACCACTTTGGAAATCAATCTGGAGATATCTTAGAAAATTGGGAAATAGTTCTACCTCAAGACCCAGCCATACCCCTCCTGGGCAAATACCCAAAAGATTCTTCACCAAACCACAGGGACATTGATTGCCTCAACAATGTTCATAGCAGCTTTATTTTTATTCATTTTTAGTTACCCGGCCTTATTAAAGCTAGGCGATTGGGGAGGGTGAAGATTAGTGCAACAGGCAGGAGGAGGTATAGTCATTCCAATTACTTGGAATGTCTTATCTTTGAACTCCATTTAGTCATTATCTTTAAAGCGAGTAGATGTCATTGTGTCATCCCTGTCACAACCCACCCCCCCTCCAGCCCAGCAACACCACAGTCACCCCAGAGTGAACTGATGTACTGATGCTCCCGGCACTTTTGGCAGTTTGTAGATTTTCGGTACATTCCCTAGTACTTTTCTCACCTTAGGCTGCCATCCATCACAAAATGCAGGGCCTGGGTCAGAAGAGTCACTCAAGTATTTTAGGTCTCTTAAAGGATAAATATATAATAACTTTTCAGTATTTTTTAATAATTTATTTTTTATTTCTTCAAGTTACATCTCAATCACAATCCCCTCACTACTCCCCCCTCCAGTCCCACCATTCCACACTCCTCCCCCTCAACCCCCCCATCCTCTTCTCTTCCTTTTTTTTTAGTTTAAGGTATTTCTATTCCCCCCCAACAGCTCTCCCTTGCAGTTCAAAAAACGGTTCTTTTTCTTATAACTATAAATACAATACAAAACAACAGAAATAAATAGGCCACAATTATAAGAGTTATATGGCTTAGCATACATTCCCAATGTCCAGTCTATATGTATTTGGCACCTGACTTTAACATTCTACTATCTAACCATCTCCATGAGTTTAAAGTTCTATATCTAACTCAGCTTTGACCTAACTTGCCTCATAATTTCAAAAATATCTTCTTAGATCCAGAACACCCTCTTGATTCCTAAACAACTCAAAATTTAACTATGAGACTCTAGCTATCTATTCTTCAACCACCTCAGAGACCTGAGAGGGATAAATATATCTGATTATATAGGAAGTGCAGGGCCTGCAGCTTCCAAAACTAAAAAATGACATACCAGTGGCTGCCTGGACAGTTCCCATTTTCTCTCCATACATTACAGCATCAATCTTCAGCCATTTGGCTCCATTTCTCTGACAGACATTGATTGTAGAGCAGGAATTATGAAGGACTTACCTACCCTGTCTTGGCAGAGCTAGGCTGTCGACTTATCTGCTTCCAAGTTTTGTCCTTTTTGGACAGAAGTTTGTCTACAGTTGAAGCAAGGGGTTTTTCTTGCCAAGAGAACGGCTTACCACCAATTCAATCATCTCCCACTGGAGATTCTTCGATGCTCATCTTCTACTTGGAGTAGAATAGGGGGTGCTGTCAGGAACTGACATGTCTCGATATCAAAAAATCTTAAGAAAATATCTTTGAATGCCATATTCTGCAGATCTCTTGAGGTTTTTGAAGATGCCCTATCTATCTCTTATATTTAGATAAGCAGATATTGCTTGTCTCTTAGTAACTTGATTTCTGAGTAGCTTAGAAAATAACTGTGATAGACTGTCATAGTAACTAACAAAATGACACGTTTTCATGACTATTAGTTTCCGTTTCTTAATTATCCTAAACAGTTTATGTCAGTTGGTAGCGAGAGGTCAAAACTTGACATTTCATTTTTAAGTATTACTGCAAACAATACCTTTAAGAAGCGTTACCCTTAATTTTGTATCAATATACAAAGATCAATACCAATGTGGCCAAACATAATCTTAATTTTGTATCAATATACAAAGATCAATACCGATGTAGCCCAATACAATCTTAATTTTACATTAATATACAAGGGTCAATACCATTGTGGCCAAATATAATCTTAATTTTGTATCAATATACAAAGATCAATACCGATGTAGCCCTATACAATCTTAATTTTGCATTAAGATACAATGATCAATACCAATTTAGCCAAATATAATATTAATTTTGTATCTGTATACAAAGGTATAAGGCTATATTCAATAATCTGACCTTTTTTCTTGATCTTTCCTATACTATGTCTGTGTCCCATTTTTCTCAAGTCTGTTCACTCCTATATAGGAGAGAAAGGAGGATACAGAAAAGCAAAAGAGAGAAGTCCCTGGGTCTAACCTCCAAAACCCATTTAACAAGACCATTTAACAGCTTGTAGTCTTTTCCCCTAAATAACAAAAATTTCTATTATCTATCAAATAACCAAAGTGGGGGGAACACCCTCCCCACCTTCTGGGGATGGGACATTGTTCTCTTAAAATGACTTCCTGCTGATTTGGGACGTAGTAAACCTGTTTGGGGCCCAAATAAGAATGGAAAAATGGTTAAAAATGTTAATAGAATCAGTTGATGTTCAGTCCTTTTGTGCTCAGCTATTTAGATGTCCTAAGAAGTTCATAGACAGAAGCTGATCTTCAGAACTTTACTGAAGATCTGGCTGGAGTAGTCTGTGGAGCTGAACGATCTTAGCGATTTTGAGTTGTTGTGGTTGTAGACTTTTGAGGAAACTGCTATTGAAGAAGTCTACTTTTCAGTATTTTTACGTATAGGTATATATGTATTTTACTGTGTGTATCTAGCCACATGCCACAGCTGTCATATGCAAATCAGAGGACAGCTTTCAGGTGTCAGCCCTCTCCCTGCTGTGTGGGTTCCAATGACTAAACCCCAGTTGTCAGGCTTGGTTTCAAGCACTTTTACCCACTGAGCCATCTCGCTGGCCTGTAATGTTACTTTCAGTATTTATTTCAGAAAAGAAAAAAAAATCCATTAATTAAAATTTCCCAAGCCAGAAGTGGTTAAGGGATACAAGGAGGCAGCTTCTCTATGATTTGGACACAAAGGCAAAGCAAAGGAAAAAAAAAAATGTGTATTTGTTTACAATTAGGAAGCCCCTAGTTACATAAGTCACTCGGCTACTCAGTTGAGCTTAAATCTGTTTAACAGAGGCATTTACAAGAAATAGCTCAAGTTGTGCTTAAATCTAATTAGGGTCACTTATAGGTTATTACAGCCTTTGTCTCCTCAGGGACTCCCCAGGCCTAGTCTCCCATTTTAACTGATGTTAATAAGTTGATATTCTAAATTTCTTTTTTTTTTAATAATTTATTTTTTATTTCTTCAAGTTACATCTCAATCACAATCCCCTCCCTACTCCCCCCTGATATTCTAAATTTCTAATGACACTCAATGACACCTGTTTATTTAAAGGGGATTTTTTAGTTTAGGTACCTGGTTATAAAAAAACCAGAGAAGCCTTATTTAAACCTGACACTTTACACAAAGAAAGAAATAATAATTCTAGATACAAGACAGTGGAAGAAAGAATTTAGCCTTTCAACTAAGGCTAAGTGTCCTTAAATGAAAATGTAGTTAATGTGGCAAGAAAATAGTTTTGGTTTTTGTGTTTTGATGCTATGAAAAATAAATTTGAAACACAAAAATCATTAAATCCAGTTGCAATAATGCATACAGAATTCTCAAATCTTTTAGGAACCTCAAGGCAACATTCACGTGTAAAATTAATGAAGGCTATTTATTCATCATTTCTTCTTTTGAAAACCACAAAAAAAATTGCCACACTTTCAGGGCAAAAGACAAAAATAACTCTTTTTGAAGTGCATTTTTTAGGTGCTGTGCTTGGTGTCACATACCTTCAGCCCCAGAACTCTGGAGGCAGAGTCAGTGAGAGCTTTGTGAGTTTGAGGCCAGCCTGGTCTATGTTCCAGGTCAGTCACAGCTACACAGGGAGACCCTGTCTCAAAAACAAAAGACTAAAGAATAAATGAAGGAAGGAAGGAAGGAATAAATGAATAAATAAATAAATGTTTTGTAGAATGACAAAGAGAATCACCTGCCTTGTGAGATCAGTCTCAATAGCTGTTTTAAGTTTAATTTCAACAGCCAAATGAATTGACTTATTTGGGTGGGATGGGATATGGCAAAATGATTTTTTTTCTTTAATGTAATCATGAAAATAGAGGATTTTTTTTGTACCATCTTGAGAGCTGCAGGCTTCATTTGCATGCCACTGAGCCCTCAAGGCTGAACCAATGATTTGGATGCAATTTGATTGCAAATACAATTGAACACCTCACACATTTGCTTGTGAAAATTCTCACACAGATGCCTGAAGACCTCTAAGACTCTAAAGCAGTGGTTCTGAACCTTCCTGATGCTGTGACCCTTTAATGCAGTTTCTCATGCTGTGGCGATCCCAACCATAAACTTATTCTCCTTGCAAATTCATAATTGTAATTTTACTACTGTTATAAGTCATAAAATAAATACCTGATATGCAGGACATCCAATGTGCAACCCCCAAAATGGGTCACAACCCCAGGTTAAGAACTGCTTCTCTGAAGCAATACTCTGTGGCTTCCACAACCAGAGTCACTTCATCTCCTCCACCACCTACACAGTTTAAATGGTTCTTTAACTCTTCTCTTCAAATTCAGTAGGTCACCTGCAAACAGGCCCATTGGAAAACTAAGATTCCACATTACTTCTCTTGCAACTACTTTTATTGGAACACTAAATCTGTAATGAACCCTGTCCATCTGTTGCCCAACTACAATCTCATGGGATCCTAGATGTTTCTTTTATTTATTTTTATTTATTTGTTTGTTTGTTTATTGGTTTTTCAAGACAATGTTTCTCTGTGTATCCCTGGCTGTCCTAGACTCACTTTGTAGACCAGGCTGGCCTTGAACTCATGGAGATCCGCCTGCCTCTGCCTCCCAAGTGCTGAGATTAAAGGTGTGTGCCAACTAAATATGTCTTTACTGCAAGGGAGTGGTGCCTGTATCCTAAAGAAGATTACTTTTCACTATCATGCTTTGCCAACCAACATCTTTTCAGGTGATGAGTCTACATGGTGGCTGAACAGCGTGACTTTTCAGGCAGTACTAAGGGCACAGCCCAATAAACAAAGAAACAAGGGGTAAAGTGTTGCAGAAATTCTCAACTGCACTTTCATAGCTGTTTATACATATACTTTGCTTGGAAGTCCAGGATGAGACAGAAAGTTTAACAAAACAGAAATGCAGGTCCCCAAACAGCATTTAGGGATTTATCAAAGAAAGGAAATAACACTGACTGTGACAGAGGGAATCCACATCCACTAAGAGAGGGATGTGGCATGCTGCAAAGGCTTCAAGTGACTGGACTTTACTGCAGTTGATCACTTAATGTATAGTAATGATCCAGACGCTATATAAACCCCCACACATGGAGTGGCCATCTTATTAAAGAGAAGGGAGGGAGATGCCAGCATCTGACTCTGAATCTCGACCACAGCAGATGGATCCAGACTTGCCGGCTACACGTACTGATAAGATAGTCAACCTCAGTGAGAGGTTTTTTTGTTTTGTTTTGTTAAAATATACTAATTAGGTAACCTATCTGGTTTAAAAATCTTGCTTAAGGAACAATATGAGTCTGTGAGGAAATGAGTAGCCAAGAAAATAGCCACATAGTGATGAATCTGATTTTTCTCTGGCAACATTCAGAGGGTAATGACCACAAAAGGTCAAGTCAAAGTAGCTGATGACAACAGCTGGCAGGGTCACCGTGTCAGCCCATGGAAAGAGCACATTTACATGGATATGTAACATGTAATAAGGGCATAGAAAGCTACAGGAATGTGGTCTGAGTATGCTGAAAATGCAGAAACATTGCTAGAGACTAGTCTCCTAACCCAAATCCTGAAACCAACAAAACTCAATCCCACAACTGCCTCAGGGAGTGTGCATCTCTCGATTTGTGCTTTAGAATTTGTTCTACTGCTGAAGTTGGTTTCTTGGGAGTCATACTTGGAGATGGAGATGTACAAAAATAGAATTAACTGGGATTAATTTCTTAGAGGGGAATTGAGTTTGAACACACAAAAAATTAACTGTGGTGTAGGAATAATGCCATAGGAGGCTCAGAAACTGAATTAGCACATAAGAAGTATCTCAAGTTAAGACAGAGGAGACTGTCCCACAGATCCACTGGAGACCACACCTTGCCACCCAAACCATGTGCCTCCTATAACAAGTGTACTTCAGCTGAAAATTACCAATACAAAGTTATTCCAGTCATTTTCCTTTTCTTAGAGAAACTCTCAAGATATTTATTGAGATACACAAGAACTTCTACCATTGCAAATGGCTATCAAGACCTATCTAGTACTTACTGGATTTCTTCACTTCCCAATCTAGATCCCATAACCTCTGATTTTCCCTCACAGCTCTTAGTAAATTACTAGGTGAAGACTGAGGCCTTATCCCTAGGTGATCTGAGCCCCCCATCATCATATATTTCTTAGGCTACATCAACAATACTTGTCAGAATGTGATCAAATTTGTGCAAAGGAAAAAAAAAGCACAGTGATTAGAACCTCCAAGGAGTAAAGGTATTCCTACTTCCCTCCCCTGTGTAGACCAACTCTTTATTCTCAAAATGACCTGGATCAGTTACTCCTGATTGGGTGCTAATGTACTTCCTTCTCTGTTGATATCTCAGCCCAAGGATTCCAAATGATCTGGTGACATCCCCGGTTGGCAGTATAATAGGATTCTCATGGTGTTCCCCCAGATGATGGATGTCTTCTGCCTCTGAACTGAAAGAAGAGCTAAGAGTTATGAGAATATGAACTATAAATTCCTCTAAGGGCCACTGAAGAATGTGAATAAAGAAAGCTAATTCCACATCTCCACTTGGTCCCTAGACCCAACTACTGGAACTGTTAGGCATACAAACCTTTTGCAAATTAGAACATGTGTCCCAATGTATGGGCCCTGTAGGGTATCACATCTGCATCTATACTTCTAAAATGCCACACTGCCTCTTTAGCAGGCTTGTGGCTTCTGAGTGGTAGGATAGGTGATAGGAGCAAGAGGACCCATGGTCATGTCATCATCACCAAAACTATTGTGGGTTAAGTGAGCTCTTCATCAGAGGCAAATCACAAGGCATCCTGCTTCAGCAATAAAACACTCTATAAGGTATCATGCACTAGGGGCCATGCCATGCCAGCACAGAAGGCAATTATACCTAGAGTTATATTAAACCAAAAGATACACACATGATTGGCTCGCTTGGAAGGATAGCATTCATCAGAACCTCAAGTTGGCCATATTGGTAAGATGGAAATCTAGCAGTGACAAATACCTGGATCATCATCAATGAGAGGGAGCCTGTGCCCTTAGACCCATGCAGACCTTTCCTGAGACATGAAATCTTTGTTTATGTGCTTACCACTATAACAATGGTAAAGTCAAAGACACTCTGGCTGACACCAACTGTGTCAGTCAGTCCTTGAAGAATGTTCCCTAGTGGAAAATAGCAAGTGATACAAAGGCTTTCCAATTTTTCTGACTTCCTGCTTCTAATATTCATTCCTCTAAGTTCTTGATAAATTTCACCATCTGTCACTACTCATAAATCAATGTTGATTTCTATATCAGGTTACATGCCTTTCAGCATGTATTGCTAAGTTTTTCATCCCCATAATGCAGTTCCTGAGGCAGGAGAACTTTATAAAGAAAAGTATATATTTAGTTTATCTCACAATTTTAAAGTTGACAGTTCAAACAGTAATGTGCAGCATCTAGAGAAAGCCTCTTGGCTAAGTCTCCTCATGGCAAATGGCAGTAGTGGAAGTCAATGGTCCAAGAAGAGAAGGCATGTTAAAATAGAAAGTCCAAGAGACTGAAGATCCACAGTGTCCTCCAAATGGCCTGAGGACCTCTCATAAGACTCTTTCTTAAGGAGGTTCATTATCTTCCAATAGCACACTGAAGACAAATCTCTAGCACATGATCCATGGGATTACAAACAATATCTAAACCATAGTGCCATTTATAGGGATGCGAGATGCACCTGAAAGAGCTCTTACCACAGTGAAAATTTTTCCCAACGTATTCCTTCAGGGCTGTCCATGAATAGAGCTATAGGAAGAGTCAAATCACTTGGTTCTTAAGCTCATGCATCAAATCAACCAATCCATAAACTAATTCCATACCTGTCTCTCTTATGTCAGCTGGGGCCAGGGCCTTGTGTCACATAGGTAGAAGCTAAGGTGAGTAAGTTGGGCAGTGGAGGATAGCAAGGTGGTCTGGACATACACTTAGCATCTTATCCATGTTTCCAAACATGTTGTGATCTATCCTGTGTTCGTCAATTCCATCTTATAACAGGTTAGTAGTGGGTCTTGATTGGCCTTATGGCTCAATGAGTCTGACAACTGAGATCACTATGATCCCCAACCTCCATGGCCTTTTAAACCACACAATCATTTCTCATACTACAGGATATTCTGAGTTGTATAACTTAAGAGGCAACTTCAACTTCCTTCATAACCTTCCACACCACTAGACTCCTTCTAAAGATCTCAGCATCCCTGTGGATGGGTCAGAGACACACTTTCCAATGTCAACTGTATTATTGATGAAACAATTGAAATTTTATCTGGCCTTCTTCTTCATAAGGTCAAAATTCCCCAAGGCATTATCCTTTACCATGGATCTGAGAGCATATTCCTCAAAAGTTTACCACACCTGATATAATGGCTGTGACTGGGACTGCTACCTGGTTGGGTGTATGGAAGTCTACTATTATCCTCCAGTGTCATTTGAGGTTTGTAAGTTATAGTATGTGCAGTGAATTAACCTCTTAGTGGTGCCTGGGGTCTCTGAGTGTCTGGGTTGATTCAGGAATGGTCTCAGGAGTGCTAAGCCTTACTTTTGCATTATGGCTCCCATCATGGGTCATCTTATGCATGGTCTGCAGTCCCCACACAGGCCTGTGTTGTGCCATACTGGGAGTAATCTCAGGCTACCTCCCTGTCCAGATCCCATGGCACTGGTCTTGTGGTTGTCTTGGGATCACTTCTCACCCAATTGGCCCTTTTTGAGGTTTGTTTGTCTCAGGCTTACTCTTTCCCAGGCCTACAGTCCAAGGTGGGGCTCTTCTAGTCTCCAGCTTGCTCCCTGTCCTGAAACCCCATCTGGGCCTGTCTAGGGCTAGACTGGTGGTTGTCTCAGGCTTGCTTTTTTTCATGGAATGTTAGGTTACTAATAATTCAGATGTTTATAATTCAGAACACTGAATGTAAACATAGCCTTCTTCCTCTTGCCACCTACTGATACACATGTGACACAGCAAACACACCTACAACACTTCTAGGGGCAGGGTGAATTTTTTTTATAGCTAACTAAAAATATTTAGATAGATAGATAGATAGATGTCTTTTTTATGTTTATTTATTACTTCAGGTTACATCTCCATCACAGTGCCCTATTTCCATCCCTCCTAGTCCTGCCCTCCCACACTCTACCCCCTATCCTTTCCATCTCACTCCTCTGGAGTGGAGTGTCCCTACATATCAGACCCCACCATAGTTCAGCAGTCATATGAGGGCCAAGAGCCTCCTCATACACTGGAGGCCTACAAGACAGCACCACTAGGGCAAAGTGTCTCATGGACAGGTAACAAAATCTATGTTCCTGTTCCTGGGGTCTCTGAGTGTCTGGGTTGATTCAGGAATGGTCTCAGGAGTGCTAAGCCTTGCTCTTGCATTATGGCTCCCAGCATGGGTCATCTTATGCATGGTCTGCAGTCCCCACACAGGCCTGTGTTGTGCCATACTGTTGGTGCATTGGTTGTAGTATAGTTATCCTGTACTATATAGCTAACATCAGACTATAAGTGAATAGATGCCATGTGCATCCTTCTGAGTCTGGGTTAGCTCACTCAGGATGAGCTTCTCTAGTTCCATCCATTTAGCTGCAAATTGCATGATTTTGTTGTTTCTGATGGCTGAGTAATATTCCATCATTGTGTAGATGTATCACAGTTTTTTATCCATTCCTCAGTTAAGGGACATCTGGGTTGTTTCCAGTTTCTAGCTATTACACATAAGGCTGCTAGGAACATAGATGGGGAAACATCCTTGTGGTTTGGTGAGGAATCATTTGGATGTATACCCAGAAGTGGTATGGCTGGGTCTTGAGGTAGAGCTATTCCAAGTTTTGATGTTGATGGATATTAATGACCAATGGTTGTTATTTTCTATTATTTTGATGTAGGTGGTGGTTGTGTGTTTCTTTTGGTTTAGCTTAAGTGCAGTTTTTTGCTTCCTCTATTTTCTTGTGTGTAGTTATCTTCTCTGGGTTGGAATTTTCCTTCTAGGATCTTCTGTAGGGCGGATTGGTGGGTAGATACTGCTTAAATTTGGTTTTGTCATGGATTATCTTGTTGTGTACATCTGTGTTGACAAAGAGTTTTTCTGATTAAATTAGTCTTGGGTGGCTCCTATGGCTTTCCAGGGCTTGTAGGACATCTGCCCAGGCCCTTCTGGCTTTTAAAGTTTCTGAGGAGAAGTCAGGTGTAATTCTGATGGGTCTGTCATTATACGTTACTTGACCATTTTCTCTAACCACTTTTAATATTCTTTCTTTGTTCTGTACATTTGGAGTTTAAATTATAATGTGGCAAAAGGAATTTCTTTTCTGATCTGTTCTGTTTGGTGTTCTGTATTTTGGAATTTTATCTGTATCTCTTTCTTTAGGTTTGGGAAGTTTACTTCTATGAGTTTGTTGAAGATGTTTCCTGGACCTTGAAGTCGGGAGTCTTTCCTCTATGCCAATAATTCTTAGGTCCTGTCTTTTCATTGAGTCTTTGATTTCTTGGATGTTATAGGTGGGAACTTTTTTAGATTTCTCATTTTCTTTGGTTGTTGTACTGATTTTTTCAATCGAATCTTCCATGCCTGAGATTCTGTCTTCCATCTCTTCTATCCTATTTTTGATACTCACATCTGTAGTTTCTATTCTCTTCCCTTGATTTTCCACCTCCAGGATTATCTCTGCTTGTGTTTTCTTTATTGCTTCCACTTCCGATTTCAAGTCTTGAACAATTTTATTGGCTTTAGACATTTCCTGCTCCAATTTGCTTGTCTTTGCCTGCAAAACTTTGAAATCTTTTAAATCTTTCATTGCCTTGTCTCTTTCCAGTTCATGTTGAGCTGCGTTGGCTTGGAGGTCTCTAATGGCGTTTTCCATTGCTTTTGTTTGTAAAATTGAGGAATCTCTAAATTCTTTCAGAGATTTAATTTCTTCTTGTTAGGACTCTATAACTTTCCAAAGTATAAATTTGTCATCGTTTTCATGTGTTTCAGCTGTGGTGGGATGGTCAGAGCTTGCTGTACTCGCATAGCTGCATTTTGTTGGAGTCATATTTCCCTGACTTTTCTCAGATCTGTTCTTTGTTGTTGTTGTTGTTTAAAATTTATTTTTTATTTCTTCAAGTTACATCTCAATCACAATCCCCACTGACTTTTAGACATCTGATTGTCCTTAACTGATTGTTCCTGGTGTCTTCTTGATCTAGTGCTAAGTAGGGAGCTTTGGTTATAGTCCATATACTCTTGGTGAACTGTGACAACACAAGCTAGGTGGGGTCTTGAGATGGGTGCTGGATCTCAGTGGGCCCCCTGAAGCTCACGCCTTCTCGTTGTGTCCCAACTGGGAACTCAGGTCAGGGATTAGATGGGATGTGCTATTGCAGCTTGCAGAGTCACAGGTTCTAGCAGGTCTTCCTAGTGATGTGGGTGGGGCTTGGAGGACCACAGATTGTAGGATAGAGCAGCAGATCTCCTGTCACTTGTGTGTCTGGTAAAGGGTCAGGTCTGTGGTTGTGATTCCCCCCAGGCAGCTTCTTCTAGGTTGTCCCCAGGGTACCTCTGTGCCTCTTGACCCTAAGCAGTAAGCCCTTGTAGTGTGAATCACTCAGGCGGCAGACAAAGTCCAGGAAGCCCAAGAACTTGCTGCTCCTGTGCTGGGGCTGTAGATGATGAAGACAGGTTACCCCTCCGAGAAAGGGCAAGGTGCACTGGCTCCAATACGAACATCACATGCTGTCCTCTGCTGGGCTTGGACTCAGTGGAGTTCCGCAGCCTTTTAACCAGACAGCCCGCCTTTCAGCTCACTCTGATCTTACCATTTCAGTGGCACTGCATACTCTCCCTTGGGCGCTGGGCGCTAGGGAAGCTGAGAGGTACCTCTATCTGCCGGTTGGGGCTGCCTGCCAAGGCCCTGCAGTGATCAGACCTGTGCACTGGTGCAGGAAGAGCAGCCCTCTGCTCTGTCTGGGCGTAATGTTCAACACCTTTCTGGGCAAGCCCAGCTGTGCTTCCCCTCCCAGATTGCTCATCTGCTGGAGATAAGTCGAGGTGGTCCCACAGTTCTCCTGTAGCTCAGAATGCACTGTGGATCACCACCATAATGGTTCCGCTGAGAATATACCTGTTCCTGATCCTGTGGCTCTGTTGGTCTCTCCTTTTTGGTAAGGGAATGTCGGCATGGAAGCTGGGTGCTCCAAAGGCTGGTGAGTACGACTGTCTGGGGTTTGGAGCCACTCACTGGGTTTTTGAGTGTCTCTTGCCCACTTCTGCGTAGTGCTCCTTGGCCTGGGTTCGGCACCGAGCCACTCCCCACAGCCTGGGTTCTGTGCCCGCCCTGCAGCCTGGGTAGGTCTGTTTGCGTGAGTGTCTCAGGGTCCCACAAGGGACCCCTACTCGTCCCTGGGTTCGCTGGGTGTGACCCTGTGGGTTCACACTTCACAGGTTGTTGCTCAGATTGTTTATATTTCTGCAATGTTATAGCTATTTTCCCCGAGCTCAAAATGTGTTTCTATTGACCGCTGCCATCTTGAATCCACTATATAATTTTCTATATTGATTTATCTGTCGGTAAACACCTAGGCTAATTGCATAATTTAGTGATTGTAAACAGTACCACAAACATAGGTGGGCTAGTATTTTCTGCAATGTGCTAACTTAGACTACTTTGGATATATTTTCCAGGACTGGTAGAATTGAAGGCTATAGAAGTGAATTTTTTAGATTTTTCAGTAACCTTCAGACTGCCTTCTACTGACTGTACTATTTACATTTCCACAAGTGGGGAATAAGGATTTCTTTCCCCATCCTCCACAACCCTCATGTCTCTGTTGTTATTTTCTTTTCCTAATGCCCATCACTTTGACTATTATTGAGATGAATCTAGGTGTACTTTTCATTTGTATTTCCTTGACCTCTGAGATAATGAACACCTTTTTCATGTTTTCATTGGCCACTTGAATTTTAACCTTTGAGAACTGGCTGTTTATTTAGTTTGTGTTTTTCTATCGGCCACCCTTATAATTTAGAATCAAGTTCTAAGTCATCTGCATTTTTGCTTTCCCAGCTATAAAGGGTAATAGATCTCTTTCTGGGCTACCATGTCCTTCCTGGCTTTCACACGTAGGCCTGTATTGGAGAACAACAACCTTCAACCTGTCATTTTCTTTTGTCTAATAGTTAAATATATCCTAACAAGAGCCACCCAAGTCCACTTCATCTCCAACCACTACATCAAGATATCCGAAGTTAAAAACACTGCACTCAGTGGGTTACTGCCATTCATACGTGCCCTTTTCAAGATTAATGAAAGCAAAAAAAATCAACGTTTGCTATGGAACTACATGCCAGAGATTGTCAGTGGACCACCTACCTTCGTTAAATGAAGACTTGCTCAACATCTAGTTTGTTGGGGATACTGTTCCCAAATCCCACTTGAGAATCTCTTTTCTAGGACAGTTCCTGTTCCCAGGCTTCGCAAGCCATAAGTCAGGATCCTGACCTATTTAAACTTTGACATGAAGATTTGAGTGGACAGTTTCCTAGGGAGTTCTCTTGACAGTAACACCTGTGAGGGAGTATGTGACAGAGTGCTGGGCATAAGAAGAGGCTGACCTGTCAAGGCCTCAGCTGATGTGGTGGGAAATTCTGAAACTGAATGACTCTTCAGATATGCCCTTACTTGAAACCTGAGGCTGAGATCTTCCTGTCTCCATTTGGACTTTTTAGGCATGGGCTTCCCTCAGAGACGGATGTAACTTTGAGTAACACAGAACCCTTTGGCCAATGGGCAAATCCCAGAGAGGATGTCAAGCCTGAGTCTTTAAAAGGACAAACTCATGGGGGCTGGAAGCATGATTTGTAGGTTTTAAAAGAGAAGCATAAACCACAGAATTTGTGATCTTATCTGTGAAACCAAAGTTCTCAGAGTTTGAAATACCCTGTAATCGGAAGGACTATACATATCATTCAGCAGTAACAAATAGCTTTGTAGCAGCGATAACAAAAGTAGCTCTCAAGAAAAGAAAGATGGAGTATGGATTTGTCAACATGCTTCAAGCACTTGACCTGGAAATGGGTGTCTTGATCCATGTAACAAATAATAACTTTGATTTAACATGTGTTTTTCTATGAGCTTTGCAAATGTGTTGGTTAATCCACATATGAACTTATGAGTTATTTACTGTCAATATCCTCTTTTTCAGATAGGAAGGCCAAGATTGAATGTAAATCCCGCTTATCTGTGTTTTTAACCACTTCTTAAACTATTTTCATTATTTCATTAATATGTCACTTCGTGTTTCAAGTATTTAACATGTATTAATCATTAATTATGATATTGGCTTTATAATTGGCTGCATTTTATAGAGAAAGTCCATTAAGGGCAAACATTTACTTGCTTTGTGAGAGGCCTACTTTTCATCACTTAATTCATCAAATAATCACATTTGAAACTATAAATCCTGCCTCCATCAATTATTAACTATATGTTTGCCTTAGCCTGTCTTCTTTTCCTATACCAAAATACCTGAGAGCAAGAAATGTATAAAGAATAGGACTTTATATCACTCAAAGTTCAGGAGGCTGGAAAGCTCAAGAACATGGTCTCAACATGTTTGAGTAAAGTGTTCTTGATGCAAAGGTGCAGTGGGTATTATAGGGCACCTCAGAGCAAGTGTTTGAATAACCCCTCTCTCTTCTTATAAAGTGACTAATCTGTCCCGGCTGCCCCTACTGTCATGATTTCATCTAAACATAATTACCTCCCAAATGCTCTGCTTCCAAATACATTTGTATTCAGTTTCCAACACAAGAGCTTATAGTATACACATGCAAACTGTAACAGTGACCTTAGACAAGTTACTTGACTTCTCCAGGCCTGTTCATTTATATGTAAAATAGGGACCTATCAATCGGTTTATTGATACCTGATGTGCTCCTACAACAACAATATCATGCATCATCATGTTATCACTTTAAAGAGAAACCCTCCTGCCAAGATAACCATGTTCCCCATTGGATGGCTGTGTTTCTTAATGTGTACAAATTATCTTAATTCTAATATACTAGTTAGCATTGTGTTGAGCTAATTACCTGATACTGTGTCCAAATCCCAAAAGCGAGTTGGCAATATGTTTACTGAACTCAGTGAGGCAGTATTAGTTCCATATTGAAGGGTTTGTTCCATATGACCAAGCCCTCTTACTTAGATAGTATTAGAGATCAGCCTGTGAATTTGAGAAGGGAAGAGCACATTTAGAACATAGTATTCAGGACAGGCCTACTCAGAGAGCAAATCAATACAGTTGGTAGAGGTGTGTCACAGTCACCGACACCGGTTGCCCTGGATATATTATGTCTGTATGCTAGAATTCACTTTCTTCTCCTAACTGCCCTGCTCTGTGTCCTCGGATGCTAATTTATGTGAATGATAGCGATGAGCCCCAATCCCTTTCAGTTTCCTGTTGGTTTTGATACTGGGCTGTTGGGGTAATAAATTAAGTATCACTGTCCTTGAGAAGAGGAAAACTGAACGTATAGTAGGACTACCTTCCTCTGAATCCTTCCTCACAGACCATCCTGATTAGGGGACATCCTTACAACTTTATTGCCTTCCAGTAATGTGCCTACACTTGGAGTTACTGACTCCAATTCTTTTTTTTTAATATTTATTTATTACTTCAGGTTACATCTCCATCACAGTGACCTCTTTCCAACCTTCCCAGCCCTGCCCTCCCACCCTCTACCCCCTAACCCTTCCATCACACTCCTCTGCAGTGGAGTGTCCCTACATAACAGTCCCCTGCCCCAGTTCAGCAGTCATATGGGGGCCAAGAGCCTCCTCACACACTGGGGCCTACAAGGCAGCACCACTAGGGCAAAGCATCTCATTGACAGGGAACAAAGTCTATGTTCATGTTCCCTTTGGAGCATTGGTTGTAGTATAGATATCCTGTACTACATGGGTAAAATCCAACTATAAGTGAATAGATGCCATGTGCATCCTTCTGAGTCTGTGTTAGCTTACTCAGGATGAGCTTCTCTAGTTCCATCCATCTGGCTGCAAATTGCATGATTTCGTTGTTTCTGATAGCTGAGTAGTATTCCATTGTGCAGATGTACCACAGTTTTTTAATCCATTCTTCAGTTGAGGGACATCTGGGTTTTTCCAGGTTCTAGCTATTATAAATAAGGCTGCTATGAACATTGATGAGGAAACTTCCTTGTGAGTCGGTGAGGAGTCATTTGGATGTATACCCAGAAGTGGTATGGCTGGGTCCCCAGGCAGAGCTATTCCAAGTTTTCCAAGATATCGCCAGACTGACCTCCATAGTTGCTGCACAAGCCTGCACTCCCACCAGCAATGGAGGAGGGTTCCCCTTTCTCCACACCCTTGCCAGCATGTGCTGTCATTTGAGCTTAAGATCAAAAGCTGACTCTAATTCTGAGGACAGTTCCACACATATGGCCTAAGGTGGTAATGGCTTTACTATTTCCAGGGTCAAGGAATGACAAGGTCAATGGGACTTTACCCACATTAAGGCTATGCACTTATGAATAATTCCTTTATTAATCTATCAGCAACCACATGCTTAAGTGTAGCATCTGTTTCTTGCTGGGATTCTGACTGGTATGATACACCAAACAAAGATAGACCCTGTCACCATAGGGTCTATGTTTGGATCCTGTTTCTGTGCCCTAAACTGCATCGACTCCCCTGTCAGGCCACCTTCACAGTCTTGGCCAATCCTTGAATGCCTTAGATCACTTACAATAATGGGGCTATTTCTGGGATTTTAAAAAAGGTGACTAGAAAACTTATAATCCATCCATTTTTATCCCAAACTCTCATTTGATAGGCAGTCTGTCATAAGCCTAGGGTATTCAAGGAGATGCTCTTTTTGACTTCAGTCATCTCCAAACTGGTCAGCCTTTTGACCTAAATTCTTGTGCCTGACAGGTCCCTTCTGTTGATATTGCCCTGGATGAAGTTTGCCACAGAAAGGTTTGACTTGATCCATATGCCTCTAGAGTTCCATGATCTTGATCTCCACCCACTTTGAATCCTTGCTTCCTGAACATTTAACAGCAAAATAAACTGCAAAGCATTTTAGATCCAGGATTGTGGAAACCAGCTCAGTCGCTCTGTGTGCTGTGTCACTGCCTTCCACCCTGGACACCCATTTCCCTGTCAGCAGCGGGTAGTTCAGTTCAAGTACAACTCCTCCCACTCCGTTTCCCCTTTTAGCACATGACCAATAACACCTAATCACTTTCCCTTTCTGCATTCCTGACCCTGCTTCACTCCAGCAACACTATGGCCTTTCTTCTTAAATATGACTTTATCTTTGCCATATGTGCGTACACATTAACTTGAACACGGCTGGGTGTGAGTGTCGCATATTCTCTCTACTCACATATGAACAATCGCTACCTTTCCTTATTTACATCATTGAAACACAGTTTATGGGTAAGTAGGAATGGCCAGGCTCCCTAATCTAATCTATCTAATCAGACTCTTCCACTGCCCTATCAATAGCATAAGCACACTACCCCAAACCATGATTATTACTCAGTTCTCCTTATCTCCCGACCAGCAGTTGGTTCTGGTTTCCCATCGAGATCACACTGTGGTACTCATCTTCCCCGGACCTCTCATCTTCCTCCAGTGGCTAATACGGACTATGGGAGCTGGGTTCCGTGAAATGTGCCATAAGTGAAAAATCTCTGTCATCACTGTGGCTCATCTATGACTGAGATCCTGCCACTCTAATTCTGTATTTAAGCTGAGTGTGGATTTGCACAGTTGTGATCTCAGCACTCAGGAGGCAGAGTAGAAAGTTATGCTAGGTCAAGGTCATTGTGGGACATAGTAAAACTCAATCTGTAATAATAATGTGAGCAGTAACAGAAACAACTGCAAACAAAACAAAAACAATTGGAAATCATTTTCTTCTCCAAAGTGTGAAGGCTTAGTTCTGTTGTCTTGTGGATGGCTTCCAGTGTTGCTACTGAACAAAGCCATTTTTATCTCTCCTCCTTTATGAGTTATGCCTCACCCTCTTGATCACTTGGAAATTTTCTCTTTATTCTTTTTTATGGCAATAAGTCATGATTCTGGTCATGGATTTAGGAACTCAGTAGGCATCTACAATATGGAGATTTATGATTCTTCTATTATGGAAATGTTTTATTGAATTTTTTTTAAAGGTCTTCTTGGGGTTGGAGAGTTGACTCAGAAGTTAAGAATGCTGCACCCATATCACATAGCTCATAACCACCTACGTCTCCTATTCCAAGGGATCTATCGCCCTCTTCTGGCCTCTGTGGGTACCCACACACATGTGGGCATATACAAGAGCAACACACACACACACACACACACACACACACACACACAAATAAATCTCTTTCTTTTTGTTTTTGTTTGTTTATTTTTTGTTTTTTATATTTTTGGTTGTGAGCCTAGCCTTTAATGGCTGAGCCATCTCTCCAGCCCAAG
>CAJQZJ010032076.1:3720510-3779231 GCA_907164525.1 Lophiomys imhausi | reverse complement strand
TTCTTTTTTTTTTTTTTTTTTTTTTTTTTTTGAGACAAGGTTTCTCTGTGTATCTCTGGCTGTCCTGGACTCACTTTGTAGACCAAACTGGCCTTGAACTCACAGAGATCCGCCTTCCTCTACCTCCCAAGTATTGGGATTAAGGGGATGTGCCACCACACATGGCCATTACACACAGCTGTGAACTGTCATGTGGGTGCTGGGATTTGAACTGGGGTCCTTTGGAAGAGCAGAAAGTTCTCTCAACCACTGAGTTATCTCCCCAGCCCAGGTTTTTCCTTCCTTCCTTCTTTCTTTCTTTCTTTCTGTCTGTCTGTCTGTCTGTCTTTCTTTCTTTGTTTGTTTTGATTTTGTTTCTGTTTTTGTTTTTTCCAGACAGGGTTTCTCTATTTAACAGCCATGATTTTCCTGGACTCGATTTGTAGACCTGGTTGGCTTTGAACTCACAGAGATCCACCTGCCTCTGTCTCCTGAGAGCTGGGATTAAAGGTGTATCCCACCACACCTGGATATTAATAAATCTTTTTAAGTATCTCTTATTTCTTTCTAGAAATACTATCTCATATCCTCTCTTTTACTTAAAGGCACTAATATCCCCATTTTAATTCACATCACCCATAAACTTAAAACCACCATCACCAAATGCTTCATAGTTTCTCTCACCTTTAAAATTAATAAATAAAATATCTCCAACCCTAAATCTTCTCCTAATCAACATCTACATTTTCCTTTTTGATATTTTATTTATATCTTGTATTTTATTTGCTTGTTTGTTCATTTATTTATGTCTGTGTATGTCTAAGTGAGTGTATGCCACATTTTTGCAGGCATCCAAGTAGGTCAGAAGAAGGTATAAGATGTCTGGAACTAGAGTTACAGGCAGGTGTTGAGCTGGGTGCTGTGACCTAAATTCCAATCTTCTGGAAGAGCACCAAGTGCACCTTACTACTGAGCCATCTCTCCAGGCCAAGGTCTAAGTTTTCTATTCCACTAGTGAGCATGATCCTCCAGAGGGCCATCAGTCATTAATGTCCCCTATAGCTTTACAGAAATCTACCATCAGGCTTCTCCACTGAAACTGCCATTCTCATTCTCTACTCTCACCCCCACAACACAGTGAAACTCCATGTCCATAAACACAGTGATAAGTTTCTTAGTCTCTATCTTTATTTAAAATTCTATTACTCTATTTTACATGGTTCTGGACACCATTGTCTCTTTGTTCTTCCATTGCCTAATGGGCTACTGCCTCTCATATGTCTTTGTAGATCTAAACATTGAGGTTTCCATGGACTTTCTTCCTCTCAAACCAGCTTTCTTGGTGACTTCAGCCAGTCTTGTAGCTTTATACAGCATAAAAAAATCTAACAATTTCAAATTATGTCCCCCAATTTGACTTTGTCCATTAACTTCATATTTCATATCTACCCCTCTGCCTGATAACATAGATCATTGGATCTCAACCTGTGAGTCATGATCCCTTTGAGAACCAAAAGACTCTTTTACAGGGTCACCTATGACCATCAGAAAACACAGATACTTACATTATAATTCATGTTAGGAGCAAAATTACAGTTATGAAGTAGCAATGAAAATAATTTTTATGATTGAGGGGGAGGGGTTACCACAACATGAGAAACTGTATTAAATGGTTTCAGCACCAGGAAGGTTGAGAACCACTGGCTTACATGTTTACTAAACACCCCCAACAACATGCTCAAAAACATGTTTTGATATCTTCCCATACTCTGAAAGTTTCTGTAATATCTTTGTAAATGAGAGTTTTGGGGTTTTTCTATTTTAGCTACTTCGGGTTAATAGCTTGGCATTCTCATTTCCTCTCTTCCTCCTTTCATTAATATATCCAAATCACTATCAAATACAGTTACTTCTCCTTTCAAGAATCCAATTACTTATTCCTTCTTAAATACCACTGTCCTTCCTCAAGACACTGCCAATTTCCTGCTAAAGAATCTCCTAGTCTGCTTTTGTTCTTCTGTCTTTCCATTTATTATCAGTGAAACAGTAAAGCAATACCCTAAACATATAAACTATAAAACTCCTCATCTCGTATCAGAGTCTTCCAGTGGCTGGGAGGATATAGCTTAAGAACAATCGCTGTTCTTGCTGAGGACCTGGATTTGGTTCCCAGCACCTACATCATGCAGCTTATAACCATCTGTGATTCTAATTCCTGGGGACCTCACACCCTCTTCTGGACTCTGGGCACTTACATGCATGTAGGACACAGATATAAACATTCAGGAACACACACATATACACATACACAAAATAAAAATAGATATAACTTTAAATTTTTTTTATTTCTATATTATGCTACTCAGAACAAGAGCTAACATGCTGAGGACAGGAAAGTGTTGTGGGGGTAAAGAGAATTAAAATAATTTTAATATATATTAAAATATAGTATATACATATATGAAAATGTCATATCAAGCCAGGCATGGTGGCACACGCCTTTAATCCCAGCACTCGGGAGTCAGAGGCAGGAGGATCTCTGTGAGTTCAAGGTCAAACTGGTTTACAAAGTGAGTCCAGGACAGTCAAGGATACACAGAGAAACACTGTCTCCAAAAAAAAAAAGAAGAAAGAAAATGCTATATCAAAACACATTATTATGTATAAATAGTGCAAGTTACTAAAACCTTTTAAAATTAAAAAAAATCTTATTTATAACTGTCATATCATCTCTACAGCCTCATTCCCCACTCTGACACCATCTTCAACTACCTTCCTTACTCCATGCTTAATATGTAGACCTTAGTGAACTCTTTTCAGGCAAGTAGACCCCTCTGTTTCACTCCATGTAGAATGTTCTTTCCAACATCTTCTGTAGAAATATCCAAATATTACCTAACCCATGGAACCTCCCTTACTCTATACAAAGTGTAAATTCTCTCCTACAGATAAAACACATGCCCTTACATTTCAAAAAATCACCATCCAATACAGCTTACTTATATATCCATCTGCTTATTCAGTTATCATAGACAGTTCTTGAGGGTTCATATTGCCTGGGTTTCTTCTTACTTTATTTAAAGATACAACAATTTTATTAACACATATTACTTAAATTAATTAATGAATACATAAACAACCGAGTCACAACTTCATATCAGAAATGATAGTAAGATCTTATTTTTACCTTAAAAAGTATTCTTAGAATTGCCGCCAGATACTGAGTTGGCTCTAGGATAAAGCTGAGATATAAGGTAGGGAACAAGTGGTTAGATAGATAAAAACATCCAGCATTAAAAGAGGCCTTGGAGAGCCAGGTCTGGTAATAGGCTTATAATCTCAGCTACTTAGTACACTGAGGGAAAAGGATCACAATTTTAATGCTGGCCTGGCCTTCAGAGTGAGTTGAAGGCCGGCCGACCTAGACAACTTGGTAAGACCCTATCATCAAATAAAAAGTGAAAAGAAGACTGAGGATAGAACTTGGTGGTATAGCACACATCTCACATACATGTAGTCTTAGATTCAGTCTCTAGCACCAAAAGATAAAACTGAACAACCAAGATGGCTTGCACCACAGAGTTCAAAATACTAATCACAGCTACAAAGGAACAGAAATAAGCACCTTCAGGAAGCTCTAAGAGGAATGCAAGATACCTAACAAAAATGACAATAGCATTTAAAGCCTTGTCTCCTCCACCTCTTGGACTTTTCAGAAAAAGGTTCCCTAAATAGGGCTAAATACATTGCTGCCCTTTGAAGTCTACATTTACAGACAGGCTTTTGACTCCTCAAGATAAAGAAATAAAAGACACTAAGTCCTAAAGAGATTTTACACAGCTGGATAAAAGAGAGAGGAGTGGGGAGATGCAATAATATAAATCTTTTGAGAACCCAGAAGGGAACCTGAGATCTGGGAGGGCTCTCTGCCTCATGCTCTTTCCTGGCCATTTTCTTCCTCGGATCTTGTAGACCTTCTCAGTTCTTTGCACGTGGTGCAGAGGGAATCATGAGCAAGCAGACCTGACAGATGTACACAGCGGCTCCATATGACCAGACAAGCAAGCACAATTCAGAGCCTGCAGCTCACTAGCATCCGGCTAGAACATAGCACTTGGGGTGGTCCTCCAGGGCAAGCAGAGCAGAGGCCCTGAACTCACTCGGCAGAGAAAATAGGAGAACCTTGAAGTTCCTCGGTCACAGAAGCATCCCTATGCAAGGGAAGCTTCTAAATGCTCAAGACCAGAAGGCTAGTCGGGAAAGTCTCTACACCTGCCTCAGTAGTTGCTTTCAAGGCAAGGGTCCATTTTGATTCTCATAAGAGCCAGTCTGCCCCTTTTTCTTTTTAGTTAGGGATTCTTAGAGATACTACGGGTATCTCTAACATACATATAAAAAAAATCTGGGTGTGGTGGTGCACACTTGTAATCCGATCACTGGGAAGGCAGAAACAGGAGGATCCCTAGTAGTTGGCTAGCTCAGCCTATGTGGTGACTTTCAGGGCAGTAAGAGACCTTCTCTCAAAAAAGAAAGCAAATGATAACTCACGGTTGATCTCTGATCTCCTCTTCATCTGTCACAACTACTTAAGAGTCTTTTCCCTTCATTTCCTTCATTTTATATCTAGTTCAAGTTCATGCTCTGTGATGGCTGACACAGGCTAGAATCATTTTACGAGGGGGAACCTCACTAGAGAAAACAGCCCCATCAGGTTGGCACAAGGACAAGACTGTTATGCTTTTTCTTGATTGATGACAGATATTGGAGGGCCCAGAGTTGTATGAGAAAGCACACTGGGAAAGCCAGAAGAGAACAGGCTAGTAAGAATCTTTCCTCCAAGTTTCTGCTTCAGTTTCTGCCTTCAGTACCTTCCCTGACTTCCCTCGGTGATGGACTAAGAGCTGGAAGTGTAAGCTGAAATAATTGTTTCCTCCTCATGTTGCTTTTGACTATAGTACTTACCAAAGCAATAGAAGACACTTCCCACGAGTTCACCAGTGCAGCTGTAGAGTTGTCGTTCCATTGTTCTCCTTCACTAATTTCATAAAGGCTTCATTAAGGGCTGACTTTTGGTAAGGTTCCAGAGGAGATATGAGACATACATGTCCTAATTAGGATTTCTATTTCTGTGATAAAACATGTAAAAAGAAATAACTTAGGGAAGAAAGGGTATATTTCATCTTACAGTTTCACATCACAGTACATCACTTAAAAAGAAATAAGGGAAGGCACTCAGCCCAATAGGAACCTAGAGGCAGGAACTGAAGAAGAGCCCTTGGAGGAGTGATGCTTACTAGCTTTCTCCTCATGGTTCGTGCACCCTGTCTTCGTTTTTTTTTTAACATTTATTTATTTCTTCAAGTTATATCTCAATCTAGTCCCCTTCCTCCTCTCCCTCCTGGTCCTACCCTCCTACCCTACCCTCTTTTCCCTCACCCTCCTATCTGCTTTTTTTTTAATTTAAGGTGTATCTTTTCCCCCAACAGTTTCCCCCTTTAGTCCAATAGAAGGCTCTTTTTCTTATAACAATAAATACAATACAAAACAATAAGAAAAATTAGGCCACAATTATGAAAATTATAAGATATAGCATACATTCCCAATGTCCAGTCCATACATATTTGGCAACTGGTATTAATATTCTATTATCTATCCTGATGAGTTTAAAGTTCTATACCTAACTCAGTTTCCATCCTAACTTGTATTACCAACTTAAAAACATCTTCTTAGACCTAGAATATCCTTTTAATTCCTAAACAACTTAAAATTTAACTGTGAGACTGTACCTATGTATTGCTTAAAAATGCAATGTGAAGTTTTGGTCTTTTGATAGCAACTGTCACAAACTGTTTAGAATAATTAAGAAGTGCAAACTAATAGTCATTCAAACATGTCATTTTGTTAGGTACAAGCATAGTGTATCACAGATGCTTTCTGAGTTAATCAGAAATCAAGTTGCTAAGAGACAAACAACATTTGCTTATCCAAACATATGGAGATAGATGGTGGTCTTCAAAAATCTCAAGAGATCTATAGAATATGGCATTCAAAGATGCTTTCTTAACTTAAGATTTTTTGATATTGAGACATGTCAGCTCCTGACAGCACCCCCCATTCTACTCTAAGTAGATGATGAGCATCAAAGAATCTCCATTTGGAGATGGCTGCATTAGTGGAAAGCTTGTCACTGGGCAAGAGAAATCCCTTGCTTCAACTATAGACAGAATGCTGTCTGAAAAGGACAAAACTTGGAAGCAGGTAAGTTGACGGCCTAGCTCTGCCAAGACATAATTCCTGCTTTAGAATTAATGCCCGTCAGAGATACTGGGCCAAAAGGCTGAAGATAGATGCTCTAATGTATTGACAGAAATTGGGGACTGTCCAGGCAGCCAGTTGTCTGTCATTTCTTAGTTTTGGAAGCTTCTGGCTCTGCACTACCTGCATATTCAGAAATATTTATCCTTCTCAGGTCTCTGATGTGGTTGAAGAATAGATAGTTATAGTCACACCCTGCCTTCTTAAACCACCCACAACCACCTGCCCTGGGGAAGCACTGCCCTCTGTGGTTTGGCCCCACCCACAGCAATCATTTCAGAAAATACCCTCCAGACTTGCCTACAGGTAATCTGTTGGGGGGCATGTCACCAACTGAAGTTCCTCTTCCCAAATAACTCCAGTTTGTATCAAGTTGACAAAAAAATAACTAACTAACCCAGGGAGGGACTGTGGCAGTGCTTAGAAAAACAATCATACTAATTGTCAGGGAATAATCAATCAAGTGTTTTATAGCCAAACTACAATCATTAAGAAGTGAGTCCAGAAACCTCTCTTCATCTAACTATAAACAAAAACCCAATACTCCCAAATTCAAACTCAACAAAGACCACGGGATTGATCCAGGCAGTTTTGACAATCAGAAGCAAGACAATGTGGCCCAGGAACCTGAGCCTAGAAGAGTCTTAATGTGTTCATACCACATGTCCATAAGAGCAGCAGGCACTTAAGAGTCCTTAGCTAAGGGCATAAATATGGGTCCCTAGAATGCCTCTAACACAAACTCTGTAACCTTGGGCAGGTCCACTACACCATTTGACACACACAAGGCCTTCAGAGACTTGCCTGTCAATGACGATCTGGACATAATCACTCTAAAGTCTCTTCCAGCTCTAGAATCCAGCGATTCTCCATCTGTTCCACATCAGAAAAGCATTTTAGCTCTGTCAAAAGTGCAATCAGCCTGGAGTCAATTTTTTTAAATCCACGTCTTCAAAATTCTTGGGGATCTCTGAAGAATTAGAATTGCCAAGGAATGTATGACCACTTACGCAGCCCAGCCTCAAGTCTGGGTACCTCCTCCTATTAGGTCCTTTGGATTTCTCCTCCTGGTCCCCAGCATCCCTCTTAAATCCCCCAACAACTTAGACACATCTCTCCCAAGCTCTTATTAACATATGGTCTCCTTAACTCACAGAGGTGTCCGCCTTGCTTTTTGAAAAGCTACTAGTAAAAAGTGCTGAAATAGAAACCAGATGCATGCATGCACCTTGGGATGTATGTATTATGAAGATGAAACCGACACATCCCTTCCCAGTTGGCTTTGTATCTTTTTCCCCCCACCTGGTCATGTGGTGCGCACCTGCAGTACGTTGACAAGGCTTTAGTTTACAACATGAATGGTTATATCAGGTTCCAGGATGGCTGTGGGTTTTAATCCCAAGTGGGCAGTGCGTGCATCAAGGGTTTTTATTCCCACCTCATCTTTACAGCTCTCCTGGCTTCTTCCTGGACCCAAGCCAATATTTCATGTGGACAAACAAGTCCCTATTCCCTTTCTACTTTCCAATTTTTTTTTTGTTTTTACAAAGTTGCCCTCCCCCAACTCAATTGTCAGAAATATTGTGGTGTGAGGCAAACATGTGGGGAGGATGGGATCACTCTTGCTGTAAAACTGCTCACTTCTTTCAACAGATTGTCTCAGACTGGAAGAATGCCTTCAATTGTATAGGTTAGGAAAATTTCATCTTCTCTCCTGCCAATGGACTATACTTATGCCCATACATATTCATATAATAAAACAATGCTTTGTAACTTTCTAAAACTGGACCCTAATGAACTACCATTCATATACAAGCATGTATGTGCCTCTTAGGTAATAGAAAATAAAGTGATATAGTTCTAAGTAGTCCTATGAAACTCAAATGCCACAGACATATCCAAGGCAAGACTATATGACCAGCTAATATAATGACTATATTTTCTAACTCAAAATACAAGTTTTGGGTGATGGATGTTTTAAGACTTGAGCAGAGTATTAGAAAGTATAAACACTAGGTGAACTCTACAATGTAAGAACATTCATGTTGGGCCTGCAGCTTCCAAAACTAAGAAATGACATACCAGTGACTGCCTGGACAGTTCCCATTTTCTCTCCATACATTCCTGCATCAGTCTTCAGCCTTTGGGTCCTATTTCTCTGGCAGACATTTGTTGTAGAGCAGGGATTATGAAGGACTTACCTACCCTGTCTTGGCAGAGCTAGGCTGTCGACTTCCCTGCTACCAAGTTTTGTCCTTTTTGGACAGCAGTCTGTCTGCAGTTGGAGCAAGGGGTTTTTTCATGCCAAGAGATAGGCTTGCCACTAATTCAACCATCTCAGCCCCTGCACTTCCTATATAAGCAGATATATTTATCCCTCTCAGGTCTCTGAGGTGGTTGAAGAATAGACAGCTAGAGTCTCATAGTTAAATTTTGAGTTGTGTAGGAATCAAGAGGGGTTATAGATCTAAGAAGATACTCTTAAAATTGTGTTGCAAGTTAGTATGAATGTGGAGTCAGATATAGACCTTTAAACTCATGGAGATGGTTAGATAGTAGAATGTTAAAGTCAGGGGCCAAATATGTATAAACTGGACATTGGGAAGGTATACTGGGCCATTTAATTCTCATAAATGTGGCATATTTATATCTGTTGTTTTGTATAGTATTTACTGTTATAAGAGAAGGAACCATCTGTTGGACTGAAAGGGGAAACTTCTGGGGGGAAGAGGGTGGAAGGGCGGGATAGGAAGGGGGAATAGCGAGGGGTTTGTGACTGAGATGTAACTTGAAGAAAAAAAAATATAAAGTATTTAAAAAAAAAGAACATTCATGTTAAAAGCCATAGACTAAAAATTCTAGGCTGCAAATGTTAAGACAAAAAAAAATGCTTTACTGTGTTAAGCATTTTCTCCCTGTCTTGTTTATTTCATTTTTATAATCTTACATGAATGTACAAATTTCAAACACCTTTTCTTTTATTTTGTTGTCACAAATTCTTTGCCATTCAGGCCATCAAAAAAAAAAAAAAAAAAAAAACAGAGTCTGCCACCACTATCTCCACCTCCAAATTCAAGTTGATTTAATTATGACTTCCTTTGAATCCATATGATGATTTGAAAATGGTTATGATACTTAATCTTGGTTATTGATCTGACTGGATTGAGGAGTGCCTAGACAAATTTGACTCCTCTGGATGTGTCAAACTGAAGGTTTTCAGAGAAGATTGTCATATGAGTCAGCAGAATAAGAAAGACCCACCCTAAATGTAAGTGTCACCATTCAAAAGGTAGAATAGAAAAGGAAAGGAAAAGGTAGGTTACATGCAAACTCAGGCTTGACCATCCCTGCTGTCTTAGCCATTGTCATGTAGCTGTGAAGAGACACCATGACCATGGCAACTCTTATAAAGGAAAAAATTTAATTGGAGTTGGCTTACAGTTCAGAGGTTTAGTCCATTATCATCATAGCACAGAGCCTGGTGGCATGTAGAAAGCCATGGTGCTGGAGAGTAGCTGAGAGTTCTTCTACATCCTGATCTTCAGGCAACAGAAAAATAGAATGAGCCAATGGGTCTGGCTGAAGCTTCTGAAACCTCAAACCCCACCCCCAGTGACACACTTCCTCCAATAAGGCCACACCAACTCCCACAAAGTCACATGTCCTAATCCTTTCAAATACCACCACTCCCAATTAGCTTATGAGGGCTGTTTTTGTTCATACCACCACATTCTACTCTCTGGCCCCCATAGACGTGTGGTCATACTATAATGCGAAATGCATTTAGTCCAACTTCAAAAGTCTCCACAGTTTATCACAGTCTCAACACTGTTGACAAGTCCAAAGTTTAAAGACTCTTCAGAGAGTCATAGCAATCTCTTAACTATAGCCCCCAGCAAAAACAAAATAAAAAAATCAGATTATATACTTCCAACATACAATAGTCCAGAATACACATTACCATTCCAAAAGGGAGGAAAGGAAGTATAGTGAAGAAGTACTGGACCAATACAAGACCAAAAAAACAGCTGGGCAAACTCCAAACTGCATCTCCATATCTAATGTCAAAGTACCCTTCAGATCTCCGACTCCTTTCAGCATTGTTGACTAGAACACATTTCTTCCTCTTAGGCTTGTTCACTCCCTGTTAGCAGCTTTTCTGTGTAGGTATTCCATGATTCTGACACCTCCAGCATCTTGGGTGGGTCAGGGGGTCTCCAAAGCAATCCAAGCTTCACCTTAACAGCTTCACACAATGCCCTCTCTAGGCCACATTCTAATATTATTCTCCTCTAAAACCTCTTAAGCAAGACTCCCACAGTTCAAATCACCCTCAGCAGCACTGTCTTCCCTGCTTCTACTAATGTGGCCCATTAAGACCCCCTTAAAGCATTCAACTGCTTTCCTAATCCAAAGTCTACATTCCTCCAAACAAAAGCACAGTCAGGCCTATTACACAAATACCTTACTTCTGGTACCAATTTCTATCTTAGTCCATATCTTATTGCTGTGAAGAGGTACCATGACATGGCAACTCTTCTAGAGGGAAGCATTTAATTGGGGCTGGCTTACAGTTCAGAGGCTTAGTCCATTAAATTCATGGCAGGAAGCATGACAGCACATAGGAAGACATGGTGCTGGAGACTAGCTGAACGTTCTACATCCTGACCCACAGGTAGCAGGAAAGCATGAGCTACTGGGTCTGGCTTGAGCTTCTGAAACATGAAAACCAGTCCCCAGTAACACACTTCCTCCAAGAAAGCCATACCTACTCCAAAGAAGCCACACGTCCTAATCCTTTCAAATAATGCCATTCCCTATGAGCCTATAAGGGCCATTTTCATTAGAACCACCATACCTGCTTAGATGTGGCCTTTGCTGCTGTTATCACTGATAGCAATCAAACTGCAGATTCCTGCTTTTGCACAAACCCCTGCAGCTCCTCAGTGCCCACAGGCTGTTAGCCTTGCACTGGGGATGAATCCTTTGTTCTTCTTGTGTTGAGGCTTCCAGCTTCTCGGACTGGACACCCACCAGTCTTCACCAAGGCACTGTAGACAATAGCCTCAGCCAAACCCCTAGCTAGTAGCATCAACTTCCAACCAACGAAGCTAACAAAGGCTCAGCATGATTGCATAGGTGCCTTTCACAGACCTAGGAAGGGTATTTATCTGTGTCCAATGTCCTTGTAAAGTTTACACAAGCACAATGCATACACAGCAAGCCACAGGGCTTGCTGTCTGTTTCCTCTCAAGCTATTTTTCTGGAAGACCCAGTAGCTCATCCCAGTCAAGTGATTTCTTAGCAGCCATGGACACTTTGGGATTCTGCTCTGATGAAAGATAGACACAGGACCACTATGTTATGATACAGATGTTTCTCATGGTGTTCAGTACTAAGTTAACTGGAAAAAGAAGGGTAGTGTAGTTCCACATTCCATTTCTTTTCTTGGGGTGTTTGGGTGCTGCAGCACATTGAGCCAGAAAGGATGAAGCAGAATCTGGAATGGATGGAGTCTGTAGGATCCCCGTCCAGCTGGGAGTGCCAGGGGGAGAAAGTCTTCTCTGAAGATTTTAGTGTTACAGTTCTTTCAGGCAATATTTATTAAAATGGCTCTCCTAGACAGTATTCAGCAAAACAGTTTATGTGTGTTTATTCCAGGGTAAACAAGGGCTATATGAACCTTGGGAAATGGGAAGGGATTTCCAGGGTGGGCTTACCTATTGGTTGCTACTTAAGGTATAGGAGTACCTCATTTGCATGGAGACATGACTTACCTATGACTACCTTGAGAATTACAGGAGTAGGGGGTCACAGGCCTAACTGCCCCAGGGCATGCAGGCATGGAACAGGGAGAGAGCAGTCATTACTCCTGATGGTCTCAAGATTTGAGATTTTCAGGGTTTGGACACATCTCTGGCCTCACTCTAACTCTGTGCCTGTTTCCCTTGTCATGCAGCCTACACGCCCCACAGCTAGAATGGCAAGAAATGACCATGAGCAGATATTGGAATACTCTGGTAGTCATCAAACATGCAAACAAAGGATTAGTGGACTATACTCTAATAAAGGCATTTGAAATGAAAGTTCTCTCTCAAGGACAAATTTTTCCTTGCCCTGATGCCATCATCAACACAACATGTATCTTTTCTGCATCTAACAGAATTCCTGGGTTTGTAGGAAGCAATTTTGGTCAGTACTGTAAGTAAGAACCCATCTGTGCATATAGTTACAGATTTCTCTGTATATTATCATCATTTACCAACAATAATGATGAAATTGTAATGGACCATCCTATAACTAAAACTGAAAACTTCCTCTCTTCTTCCTTTGAAAACTGGTATTGTAAAACTAGGACCATAAGGAAGAGGAAAATCAGAAGATGTTAGAAAATAATAGGAGGGAAAATCACACAGACGTACCAAGCGGTAAGCTGACAGCAACAGTGTGTCAGGCATTGTGCTCATGTTACAGGCAGAAAGAACATAAGAAAAAAAAAGGTTAAATATCATGTGTGTGACTCTGTCTCTCTTTGACGGTCTGTTCTAGAAACCTCCTCAGCAACATCTACTGACTTCCCATTGGTCACAAACAAATCACATGGCTACCGTAGAAGTGGCAAATAGAAGTGTTTCTTTCATTGACCTTGTATATTGTCTGGGTACACTTCTATTTCCCCATCCAATTCCACTTTGTATACTAAATAAGAACGGGAAAATTCATACTGGACAGACAACAGTAGGATCTACCTCAGAACAGTAGATCCTCAAATCCAATATCAGGCAACAGATGTGTTTTTGTTAAGTAATTATTGAGGAAAAAAATAACATTTCAGCTCATAATCAATAAACATAAGCAAATGTTTTAATTTTTAACTCATTAGATGGCTCTGTCACCTATTAAACTAATCAAGTACTGAAATGCTTAGAAAAAAAACAGCTCAACCATAGGGGTGAAAAATTAAACTTTTAAAGGAAATATATCAATCAGGCAAGATTTACATTGTTTCTTCATTGTACCTTCCCAAGTACAATTTTTCATACTAAGGTAATTGAAAACTAACCAAAACAGCCTTAATAATAATATGGTAATCATTTCCCTGGGTATTTCCTTCACTCCTATCATTCATAAATATCTTGGTAAATACTTTAAGCATCACTTCCATCAAGATATTAATCGTTCCTTTCTTCTGTTCAAAAATTTTATTTGCTTACTAAATTGGAAATATAGTTGATATACGATGCCTTCCCAACTAGAAGTCACAATATGGAGCTCCACAGTCCCCCCTAAGACCCATCTTATTCATTCACACAGTTTTCATTGGTCTTTTAAACTTTTTTAATTTAAAAAATTGGCATAAAGATGATGGGTTTTGTTATTGCATTTCCAAGCCTCTATGCCATTTTACTGTTCTTCCTCTCTCCCTGCTCTCTTCCTTATCACTTCTGCCCCAGCCTTGCTGGTTCCCTCCCCCCCCCCCAGAGTATTCCTCCACTTTCATGCCACATTGACTCTACTACTCTCTTCCTCCCCTCTTGTGTTCGTTCCCCTTTCTATTTTCATGTGCCATACACACACATGCACGTGTACACACACACACACACACACAGACACACAATTTAAATCTAGATTCTACATGTGAGGGACAATGTGGTACTTCTGAGTCTGAGTTATTTTACTTAACATGATGACCTTCAAGTCTATTGTTTTTCCTATAATATCATGTTTTATTTCTCTTTCCAATTGAAAAAAAAATCCTGTTTTGCATATGTGTCACATCTTCTTTTCTTAAGAATGATATTGGTTTACTTTCGTTGACAAGATTCATAACAAGTTATTTAAAAGTACTAACCATTTTAGTCCCTATTTAGATGTTTATTCCATTAACTCATAATCAGACTCAACAGGTCAACTGTGTAAAAATATCTGTTAATACAGTATTATTTTAATATACCTGCTCTATCATGCAAAGATTAAATACTCATTTGGTACATCAAAAGTTATTTTGTCAAATAATATATTTTTATAATTCAGAAAAAGGTTATTAAATGTACTGAGACAGTCAAAAGACAAAATTTAGTGTAAATTTGGGGCTGGTTCATGTTTATCACCTAAAACCTTGATTGGCCAAAATTTAAAACCCAACAGCCTTGACTCTGTTGCCAATTTTTGGGACCCTTTTTCTCATACTGGGTGGCCTCATTCAGCCTTAATAGACGGGGAGGTGCCTAGTCTTATTGCAACTTGATATGCCATGTTTCATTGCTATCCATAGGGGGGCTGCCCTTTTCTGAAGAGAATCAGAGGAGTAGACAGGGGCGAGGGTGGCCACAAGAAAGGTGGAGGTGAGGGACTGGGAGGAAAGGAGGGAAGGGAAACTGTTGTTTGAATGTAAAAAAAATAAATAAATAAAAAATAAAAAACAAAATCCAAAGCCTTGATTCTGCAAATACTTTTGACATTTAAATTTTTCCAATGAGCGTTTTTGATAACTACTTTGTCAGAGATGCCTACACTGCCCACGTGCCATATTCTGGCATAACATCTGACACTTTTAATCATAATTATGAAGGTAGCCAGTTTCCTGTAAGTAATGTTTTGTAACAAGTAAAATTATCAGTTCACTTATATATAGACCAAATGTGTTTGTGCTTAATCTCACTCTTTCCCAATTTTTGAAGCTCTGCTGTGTTGATTTTGGTTTATCCACATTTTATTTATCCATTCATCTGTTTATGGGTATCATAGTTTCATTCCCCAACTATTACAAATAATGATGCAATACACATAGGCATGTATGTATCCCCATGGCATGTTGACTCATGTCCTTAAGGTCAAGGAATGGTATCGCTGGATTATATGATTTATTTTTCCAGGAATTCCCACACTGACTTCTCTAGTGAATGTACCAGTTTACACTCCATACTCAGCATATATGATGTATGACTGTCAAAGACTAGCGCCCCCCCATCCCCAATTCTACAGACTGTACTTCATTCAAAAGATTGTTTCCTTTGTTGTACACAAACTTTAAAAGGTAATGCAAACAGTCTTATTTGATAATTTTTGGGATTAGTTCCTGTGCTAATTAAGCTCTTTCCAGAAATTCCTTTAGTATGTCTGTATCTTAAATTGTTTTACCTGTGTTTTCCTGTAGAAGTCTAAAACCAGATACGGACACAACACAAAAGAATATTATGCACTCATTTCCCTGATGAGTGCTGGTGCAAACCTCAACAGGATAGAAGCAAGCAAAATTCAAGGGCAGAATGAGATCATACATGAAGACAAAGTTGATTTCATCCCAAGATGTGGGGTCGGCTCAACACAAACAAATACATAAAAGTAATACAAAACATGAATCAACTTAAGAGTACAAATAGCAAATCATCTCAATAGATACAGAAAGGACTTTAAGAGAGTGCAACAGAGTTTTATGATAAAAGCCCTACAGAAACTACAAATACAGGGGTCGTCTGTAAACATAGTAAAGGCTACAGGCAGCATTATACTAAATAGGTAAAAACTGAAAGGATTTTTTTCCTAAATCAAGAGTGTCCTCTCTCACCACTCTGATTGTGTATAGTGCTTAAAGTCTTAGTGAGTGCAGTAAGACAAGAGAAAGGAATAAAAGTCATACAAATAAAAAAAAGAAATAGGTTATATTTTATTTGTTGATACCATGATCCTGTACTTTAAAATTTTCAAGGACACCAACAGAAAACTCTCAGACGTTTCATTAAAGGAGCAGGATATAAAATCAACATATAAAAATGGGTATCTCTCTTGTGTACCAATATAAGCACACTGAGAAAGAAATCAGGACAACAACCCCATTTTAAATGACCTCAAAAAAAAATAACTAGGAATAAACCTAATGAAGAAACTGGCGAATTGAAAGATGAAAACTTTAAGACACTGAAGAAGATATTAGTAGATGGAAAAACTCCTATGCTCACAGACTGCCAGAATTAATGTAAAAGTGGAGGTATTGCTGAACTGGATCTACAGATTCAATGCAATTATCATCAAAATTCTAATGTTATTCATAATAAAAACAGAAATGCTAAAGTTGATATGACATAACAAAATACTCTAAATAGTCAAAGTGATCCTAAGTTGAAAGAGTCGTGCTAGAGATATTATGCCTATCTCAAAATATACTACCGAGTCAGTAACAAAAACTGTATGATACTGTTTCAAAGCAAACATATACACCATTGAAAGAGAAAAGATGGTCCAAAAAAAAGCCCATGTGGCTACAGCCACATAAATATTGACAAAGTTGTCAAAAATAAACATTGGAGGGGAAAAAGAGAACCTCTTCAACAAACGTACTCACTTAAAAAAAATTAAAAATGGGTATCATAGCCACATGCAGAATAAAACTAGATCCATTTCCCTCATCCAGAACAAGAAAACAATTCAAAATGAAAGAAAACATTAATGTAACATAGGTTTTTGTTTATTTATCTCTTTTTTCTGGGTTTTGAAAGGCTTTATTCTGTATTTTTCTTTTAGAATTTCATACATGAATCCCACCTATCCTTCTTCTATCTTCCCCACCACTATTCCAACTTGACACTTCACATTTTCTTTGCCCATTTAGTGTGTGCATGAGTATAAGACTCTCTACTGTAACATGCAGTCTCTCACAGCATCTGTGTTGTTTTAAACAGAATTAAAAATAGTCATCAGATTAAAAGAAAACAAAGCTCATCTTGAAAATCTTGATTTCTGCCTTTACTTGAATACTATAGGATATGGCATCCCTGCATAAGTCACAACTATTTGTGTCTGATAACCACTACATACTATACAAAGTTAAGAATTACATACAGTTTAAATACAGGTATAACAGGTTTATGGCTCATACCTAAGTTTAAGGCAATCCAGATTTATTAACTTTAATTCCACCTATTCTCACATTTTTATCTATAGCAAAGCATTTTAAATGTTATAATTATTTCAGAAATTTACATGAATTATTTCATCACTAGCTCTCTTATAAAGAAAAAAATCTCAGAAGATACATTCAGGCATTGATAACTCCATGAAGTCTAAAAGTATGGCAACATAAAGCACACACTTGAAAGAAACCATTACAGTGTAAAACATACATTTAATGGGCCAGACAGTAAATGGAAAATGACAATTCCATAGATGCTGGAGTTACACGCATCACTTTTGTAATAAGGAAAAAGATATAACAAAAATGCATCCGAAGAGAGATCATGTTTCTCACTCAGCCTTACACAACATCTGTCTTTATCGTTGGCCAAATTCTGAAACATTCAATTTTCTTAGCAGATTGGACCCTCTTCAACCTGCCAGCCAGGCAGGTGTCCCAATGTTCAAGTAGAGGAGGAGAGCCCTGGGTAGACAGATAGGGACACAGGAGGTCCAAAAGGAAATTGTCCAATTCTATATTGGGAACTATTCTAAGCCAACTGTTCATCTGATGCCAAAATATTACCCTTATTTTAAAGGAATGAAATTATGAGAGAATGAATATGTTTCTTGAACTATTTTTCATTATTTGCCAAAATGAACAATGAGTCAATTTTTCTGTTGTCATAATAACAGTTAATACTGATTGAAATTCTTAAATGTATCAAGTATTAGTATAAGGAAATAGCAGACACTATTTTACTTATTTTAATCTTCATAAGAACACCATCAAAGAAATGAGAAAGTAAAGAATACTTGGAACAAAGAACATGAAGGAACTTGCTCCTCAAAGCTTTTTAACTCCTGTGATATAACACCTGGAAACAGTACAATCAGGACAAACTAAGGTCTGCCTGACAAGAATATCTTGTGCTTAAATCAAACAGTAAGAAATATTTGAGAAATACTACAAGGCATAGAATAACCTAAGATACATTAATTGACTAATTGTACCCATCCTGAAGAAGGTATATATTAATATATGGTTTTTCATATGTTTTCTGCAGGGAGAGAGGACCTGTATGATCTTTGTGGAAGCTTTATGATGTGAAGATGAAAAGCACAGAGAAGAACAGCACACAGACTTGATCCAATACAATCATCCACTAACACAATGACAAAGAGCTTTTTACAGTTTCTAAGAGAACTCAATCTTTTAACCAAAACAAAAGTAAAGTACTTGCCTTGGAATTTCAGAGAATGAATGATCCTGTCTGATTGGAGAAATTCAAGGAAGACAATAGAGGTGGCTTAGGATATCTACAGGTAGCAGTATGGATGTAGCCCAATCCTAGGCTGAGAGGACAATGTAAATGGTAAGTGATGACATACTCATGAGTGAGGAGTTCTGGAGTGTTTTCAGAACACCTCAGGGTAGCTGCAATCGTTCAGTAAAGGAACAAAGTAAAGATGACCAGAATGTGATACAAGACTTCACAGCAGAGACAAGGAACAATGAGAAACTGAAGATACTAACAGTCACTAGGGTTGGGCACCAGCACATGGCAAATTGTGTTAAAAGGTCAGCAATGTGATGAACAGACCAGATCCTGGCAAGTAACCTGGACTCTGGAACTTCACAGCTTGAGATGAAATCTGTGTCCCACTTTGAGGAGAAAGAGTAGGAAGCCATGCTCACATTACTCATCTCGTTCTAGTATATTCAGTCACTGTTTTGCTAGTGACACAATAACACTGTTTTCACAGATGTTCTTTAGTTGTATAAAATGATTAATCTTACATATTCCCTCCAAAATCCAATAAAGCTATTTGCCTTTTCCTGTGAGAATTTAAAAATACACACTAATCAATAACTTTATTTTTAGGTTTCCCTCAAGTAGACTCCATGAAAAGAAGTGCACAGAGCACTGCCTTAAACAGTCCACGGGAAGAGGATAAAGATTTTCTTGGTTTCCCCAAGACCAGCATTTGGAAAAAAAAAAAAAAAAAAACATTTGATTTAAAAAAAATCACGAGGCATATGAGGCCTTGTACAAACACCACTCTCTGGGGATCTGTAACTATCTTAAGTTTAGGAATGAGGAAATACAGTCAGAGAGATCACAGAACTTGTCCAAATCTTGGTGCTAACACATCAAGGACCCAGGGTTTGACTTCAAAACTCTTTAAAGCCCATGAACTTTATCATGATGGAGCACATCATCTAGTTGAGAGGATGGCAAGGGAGGAGACACATGACAAATGCAGAATGAACTCATTCTGAGGATGTGATGGAAGGATGGAAGTCACTCTGTTGACCATGCTAAGGAGTCTGAACCACACACAATAAGATGTACAAAGCTATGAAAGGACTTAACAAAAGTATGATTGGATAGGGCTTTTGAAAGCTGTAACTTATTAAAGCATTCTTTATTTTTTTCAGAGTCTCTCACATGTCCAGGATAGCCTGACACTTGCTATAGAGCCAAGGATGACTTTGAACTTCTAACCTTTATGCTTCCACCTCCCAAGTGCTGGGACTATAGGGATGCACTACAATGCCTGGTTTATGTGGTGCTGGGGACCAAACCCAAGACTTTGTGACTACTAAGCAAGCACTCTACCAACTGAGCTCCATCCACAGCCCTGAAAAACATCTTAAGACATGATGTAGACCTATATACCAATAGCTATTGGTAGTGGGTTTTGTTTTCTTTTCTGAGACATAAGTTGCCGACATCTTCACTCTAAATCAATGTGAAAGTTTTTGGGCTTAGGGTTTTTTTTTTCTCTAATTTTTGAGACTTCTTTCACCAAGTGACCATAGACTATCTCTGCTCTGACAAGACTCATGGGAAGGTAGTCATAGTTGTTTATATTGAATGTCATTAGATGTTTCCTCATTATGTGAATGACCTCAGGTTTACATGCTTGACCCAAAGGAAGCTTCTTTATACTGGTGCTTTTGTAGCTCTCCCTTGACCAGTTTATTCTTAACAAGACTGTCACTCTCAGGAGAGTCCTGACTAATAAAGAAATTGAGAATAATTGGGTAGAGCAGGTGAGACAAAGATACAGCAACTAAACAAAACACACAAAGTATCAAAAGCAGCATGCTACCAACAGATCCCAGAGATAAGAGGCAATGAGCCAATGAGAGGGGACCTGGGCTTGAGTCAGATTCTAAAACATACTGCTCAACTTCAGAGAAGGGGACCTGTAGGCAAAGTCTTTCCTGGAGTCCAGGGTATTACCCAAGCAGGCTCCCAATGGGAGTTCTAACTGAGGCACTTTAGAGCAACAGGTAAAATTTCCCTGAGTCATGCTGTGACTAAGAACAGTACCTGCAGCATAGTGGGTGAATCCAGGAAGTTTGGACCAGCTATCCGCTGGGGCAGTAGTAGCCTACAGGTGGTGTATGAAGTCGATATCTGGATCAACCATCTTGAACTGAGAGAAGCTAGAAAACCTGGAAGATGTGTCAAGAGTGACTCAGCCATCTGGATCATATTCAGAACAGAGACCGAGACAATACAATATAGGAACGAACTACATGGAGTTTCTCAGACTCCATTATTGACATTTGGGGCTATGCTAAGTACTATGGGATACCTGGCCATGCCCCAAGTTTTCACCCAGTAGATGCTACAACATTCCCTGTTCCTGCAACTATGACAATCAAATGATGTCCAATTACACCAGGCTAAGAGGCACTAGAAAATGATCTTAATGGTTGTAAAATACTTGAGCAGAACATAAACACGGACAAACTTACAAACAAAAAGGAGTATAAGATAAATGCAGAATGGAAAAAGTGAACAATCCATGTTATGCAGGTGATATGAACGTTGGCTGTGAGAGCAGAACCAAAGTCTGCCTTAAGCAGTGCTTGAGGGTCAGGACAGCGTAAGCACTTCTGATAAGTGACTTTGACATGTCACAAAGCACTCTGTGTCTATTTCTGTGTGGGAGGCCTCATGAAGTTCTAATCTGCCTAGATCTGATTGGATGGCTCTCTGATTGCTCTATTCATCTGTTCATTTAAAGTCTCTTTCATGCCAGCGTTTTCTGACTACACTCATAACCGAGCAATCATTCCAGCTCTATCAAGCAGGATAATGGGGCTTTGCTTTAAGCTGAGATACTCCACAAAGCATAAGCAGGAGATTTATATTTAGCTGAAGTTTCTGAAAGTTAAGAGCATAGTGAGGGTTAGCATTTAGGCAACAAACACCACCAGGGTGCCCTGGTTTAGCTTTTCCTCCCATTGCAAACATAATACCTTCATGCTTTCTTAGAGCCTTTTCATGAAGTGAGACCTTGCATGGCAAACTTGCAAGATTTAGCCCAGGCTTCTGTAAGGGGTGGCATTTGATAACTGACAGATGAAGCAGTTAATGCATAGCATATGTGGCTACCACACCCTTGGAATAATTGCTGTTAAATCTCCAAGTAGCCCCATTCTATACACCACTGAGAACCAGCTTGCTTCCAGAAGAAAGGTATACTCTGTGTTGTAAACAACAGAGGGAGTTCACCATGCCGTTTGTGGAATGTGCCATTTTACCCAGGCCTGATGGAGAATGCCAACAGACCTTTCACTCCTGTGGGCATCCTAGTCACTCTCACACCCTTACAGTAGCTCACAACACCTGTGCAGACTCCTACTCCTGCTAGGACCCAGTGATGGCAGAAGCATCTGAAGAGGCCACTTAACTTCTTGACCCTCTCCAGTCATTTGGTGGCTGTCACAGGGATACCAAATGTGAAGCAGGAGGTTGTCAGAGACGAGCTGGATTCTGAGAGAAGTTCTGAGGGCAACGGAAACCCTAAAGAGCCTCCGGGGATCCATCCATCTTCCAGAAGAGCCTTGTGAACTGCAATTTAGAGTCAGGTGCGCCATCTTGAGAAACCATCCCACATTCCAAGCAAAATTAGTTTAATGTTCCCACATAAAACAGTCCTGAGCCAGGTGGAGGATCATTATATGCACGCGCACTGTGGAACTAAAAAGGTTTGCATGCTGCTGGAAGGAATTTACGGGGAAATTTATTACAGATCCACTTCTTATGTAAATTATGTTGCCATATGATGAGCTCAGTGGAAGCAGCAAGGCCAAGAAAGGTTACTGGGCCCAAACATCATTAGAGCTTCCAGCGCCTCCTTTGAGAAACAAGATATTCTTCATCCAGATAAACTTGCCCGTTCTATGAAAGGAAGGAAAGCAGAAGGAAGGACAGTCCAAACATTCTCCACAGATAACTGCTTCATTATTGGGACATCTGTCTACTTCTAAGATCTTCCTGCGCACCAGGTTAACCTGGAGAACAAGAGGGACAATCAGAGGCCAGTGAATAGCCTGGGTTGACAGACATCATAGCGCCAAACAAAGGGAAGATCTGAGATGTTTGAGATTCCTGCCCTCTCATTGTTGCTTGTGAAGTAATGGAGACTGGGAATCCTCTACAACTGGCTCCCCACCCTACCCCCAATCGTGCACATCACAAGTAATAAGTTGACACAGCAGAAGCCAAAGCAGAGGCTTGGAGGTTCAACAGACCCAGAGTCAATTTCTGACCCTCTCATTTGACCCACCTTCCTCCACCTTCCCCCAGGATTCATATCTGTTTTCTGCTTTGATTTTTGTTCCTTAGCACTTATAGGCACCCAAACACCATTCAGTCATTTGCCATATAATGTCTGAGTCCTGCACAAGGAAGGATACTCCAGGGCCATGTTTTTGTTTTGTTTTGTTTTGTTTTATCTGTTTTATCCACTACCATAACCCTAGTACTGAGAGCAATGCCTGCAATGAGGTTGTGTGTGGATGGATACAGCTGACCACCTACTATGTGCCAGGTACTTTACTGAGATGAGTTTCACATTGATCATACCAAGTAGATGCAAACAAGGAAGCAATGATACCCAGGTCTTGCCATAGAGGAAAGGTGACTTTTGACACACTCTAATAATGCAGTTTTTAAATTAGTGCAAGAACTAACTTGTAGCAATGGCTTGTGTTTGAGGGGTTTTTTTCCAAGTTATTTTTCCTTACATAACAAAATCCTCCTCACATCTCAATGTCTTATAACCATAATTTTATTCTGTTTCTCATCTGGGGTTAAGAATTCTGGTCTTAAGTCTCTGCTGATACCTCAATTGCATGTGGCATTCACAGAAGATTCTCAATGGCATTCAAAGTTTGGGGAGTGGTCTGGTGTAACACATGTTGACACTTATTTAAGGAAGAACCAAATGGAATCAACCAAAGTTTACAGAAAGTCAGACCAGAGAGTGAGATAAGGACTCTGTTGCCTGTTAGTGAAACACCTTATTCTAGCTGGACTGCCATGTCAGGTCCCAGTGCAAGAGGAAGCTCTTCACCCTCATGTGAATGACGAACTGAGGGGATTGATACGTGGAGGGTCTGCCCCTCACCCAAGGAGAAGGAGGGGAGGGAAGAGAGTGGGAGAGTGGGACCAGGAGGGGAGGAGAGAGGGAGCTGTGATCGAGATGTAACTTGAATGAATAAATAAATAAATAAACAAGCAAAAAAAATAAGAAAAGGGATATCATGATACTTTGAGCATCACTAGCAATCCTCGCAGCATTTGTCTTTCAGAGAACATATCTATATGCCAAAGTTCAATAGACTTCTTGGGAGAGTAAATCGCCAAACTTGATGTCACATTTCATATACATATTATTGAGTCCTTGAAAATAAATTATGCTTGGAAAAAGAAAAAAAAGTCCCTAGGCATAGATATAATTGGAAGTTAATTTTGTAATCAGACTCACAGAAAGTACCTTTAAAATTAACTAGCACTTAAACCAAAGCAATAAGGTTTTATACCAAAACAGCAGCATAATGTAACATAGAAGGGCCAAACAGGAAAACCACATCTGGACTATTTCATACTTGTTAAGGTGGGCCTAACATAACCTCGGGTTGAAGTAGAAAACAGATGTGAAAGTGTCTTTGAAGACAGAAGGGCCCATGTTCAAGAGCACACCTACAACTTCTTTCATTTCTGCATTGATGGTGTTGGGGTTGGGAAGACATAATCCAAGGAAAGGCGGAGAGGAAGAGCTTAGATGTATTTGGAAAATGAAGTCCTGTGTGTATAATGACTTTACTTAAAAACATCTTCACCAGTGTCTTTCACATTGCTCCACCAACAGAAACATGTCTGCCTCTCAGGAAGCAGGCATGATCCTTCCTGCACTGGAATACAACCAGCCAAGGTGCTGATCACGGCAGCACACTATATCTAGTAATGTGCATTTGGTGTGCTCTGAGTGTTTGTAGGTTCATATGAGCCTTACAGGAAGATGAGGGGAGGTTGCTGATGAGGCTGTAGGTGCTGGGCTTGCCTTATCTACCACCCATCTTTATCTGCAAAAGCAATGCTCTTCAACTTTGATTTCCTCCTCTAGATCCTTGTACAGAAGAGAAATTTTTTGAGAAGTCTGTTTCTGGTTCCCAAGTTTGCATGCTCTCAACTGAGTGTAATGGTGTAGCCCTGTACTCCTAGGACTTGGGAGGCAGAAGCAACATTATCAGAAGTTCAAGGCCAGCCTAGGCTAAAAAATAAGTTCAAAGCTAGCCTGAAGTTTATATGCAGAAATTAGAATCAAATTTTCCTTGCCTTTTCCTCTAGTGTTTGTAATTGACTATAACTTTGGAACTTGTCTATTGTAGGTGATCTATCAGTCATAAAAGAAGGCCAAGAGTGCTGTAATTCCCTCTCCACTAAATTACCAACACTTTACAGAGCATTTGTTAATGTTTGCTGGTATAGGACATTAGACTAGCATTTTTACCTCCCTAGGGTTCTCTCAAACTTGCTACTTCCTTTGTGAGCAATACTTTAAGATACAGTATGATTTTGATTTTGATTATAAATGGTCCCCAAAAATTCATGTGTTAAAGATTTGCTCCTCAACATAACAACATTCAGAGACAGAATATCTGAGAGGTGCCTGAATCATAATTACCATAGCCTTATGAAGTAATTTGCCAATGTACGGATTAATAACTTAATAGGGTATTCAGAAATGATGGAAAGCTTAGGAGATAGCTGGAGAAAGTAGATCACTTGGGATATGACCTTGAAAAGCATATTGGGACCTTTGCCCCCTTCTCTTTCTCCTTTCTTCCCAGCTGTCATGAAATGGCCAGTTCACTCTGTCACATGCCCCCATCCTGATCTTCTGTTTTAGTGCAGGCCCAGAAACTTGGCCAACTGACCATGATGGAAACCTCTGAAACACAGAGTCACAATAAACCTTTCCTCCTTTAAGTTCTTGGGTATTGTGTTACAGCAGAGAGAACACAGCCATTTGTAGACTTGAGACCAGAAAGTCCTGGGCCATTCACTGTTCTCTCCTTCCTTCAGGCCTCTCTCTCTCTCTCTCTCTCTCTCTCTCTCTCTGGAAAACTTAGCTACTTACAAAGTGCCCCAATGCAAGAAACACACCCATGGAAGCCTCAACGTATATCACTCGAAGCACCATTACAGAGGATAATTTTTTTGAAAGGCTTTCTGGTAGAGGAGAAACTCTGCTGCTCCGTAGAGGATCCCACCTCAAGCAGGAGAGAGGAATACTGATGCCTGTCAGGCAGCCCTCCTGAGGAGGGTGGAATCAAAACAGAATACTAGGCATGTAATCTCTACCTCAGTGAGTTGCTCCTACAAGTGCTGTACCAGTCACCTAGTGCCACGGTAAAGCTGCTTAGCAAACAGTGACATGGCCTCTGTGACAAATAACACACAGAAGAAAGAGATTTTATTCCTTATGTGTCTGGCGTCCGTTGGAATTCTTTAGTCAGATGGTTATTGGTTAGGGCAACTGGCACTCTATTCCATCAGTCTCTCATCTTTCGGGAGGCTTGTCCAAGAAATCCTCACAGTCATGGATGGCTAAGGAATAGAACTGAGCAAGTCCACTTTTACAAGCAACTTTTAAATCTCTGTTTTATATTTGTTAATATCCATTTTCCCTAAAGAAGAGGTTTGCTAAAGCAGACTTCTCCAGGAATCAGTCATTAAATATGTGCTAACTTTGAGAGTTGGCTATTAGCTCTCTGGTAGCTTGAAATGAGAAGTAAGGGCTCAGTGCCTCCAGAGAACTGGCGTACCACTGTCCCAGGGCAAGTCAAGTGGATGAGGTCAAAAGGAGCAATCTGGAACACCATGCTTACAGGGTTCAATGTTTAAAGTTACACAGAAAAGGGAGTGGAACTCAGGAGTGCCAACCATGATGAACTGGGAACCATTTTTTTTTTAATTTATCACAGATATTCAATAATGCCAGAACTGAGTGGTTTTTCAGGTTCCATTCAGTGTGGGACCAGTCAAGTTTCTTTTCTATTTTTTATTAGGTCATTTGAAGTCTCATGCTGATTCTCCATGTTGGCAAACTTTCTACTTCCCATAAAGATTCATGTGGTCTTGGTGTTGCAAGAGCACTTTAAGTCCTTCCAAGGACAACGGGTAATAAAAAGCAGAGACCTGTTTCTGCAAGTGCCAGGAGTTCTAGGGTTGGGGCTACAACCATTGCAGAAATAGAAACATATCTGGGAAAACTGAGAGGTGGAACCCATCCAAAATCAAAGAGTTGGAAAGAGGCATTGGAAAGGTCAAGCTCTTGGCTGAATCCTCCACACAATGGCTTCAGGGCATGCACACAGGGGCACATAAAAAGGAATATGGGAAAACTCAGGAGAGCTTCCTCATGACTGTATTTAACACCTGCCTCCCTCACCTGACATGTAAGCATCCACAAATTACATAGAAATCTGTTTTCTCAACTGTTCACTGTTGCCCATTACATATTCAACAGCAGTTGTGCACTATGCCCTGCTCTGCCTCACTATACATCATTACCATGTAGAAGTCTCTGAGGAACTTTCAAGGATGTTTCACCCTGAATAGTCCCAAAATTTTCACATATAGAACCTCAGAATATGTATCATCACTTCATGGGACCCTACTGATCTATAGGGAAGCGTGTAAGATTGCTTTGGTGGATGCTAACGTTCAGGCACAGAAGAACACAGAACAGAAGGCTATTTCAGTGGCATCTCACTATTTTGTCCTCTCCAGTCAGGAAAAGTTGACAAAATAATCCTCAAGTTGTAGAAGTGTGAAAGAACGAAAGCTAACTTTTCATGGCACACATTTCTTTTAGGAGTCAACAGGGCAATTAGCTCAAAGGTCACTTATAGACCCAGGTATGATAGTGAGTTTAATATATTGATGATTTGACAAGGCTGATGGATTCCCAGACATCAGGTTAAGCATCACTTATGGGTCTGTGGGGGATAATTCTAGAAGAGCTTATCATTTAAGACAGAGTAAAGACTTGATTTCACTGTTGTTGAGTGGTCATAGTTCAATGCATGAGAATCTGAACAGGACAAAAGGGGAGAAGGGCAACTCCAATTCTGTGTCTCAATGAGGCTGTTATTCTGCAAAGAATTGATATTCCTAACTCTCAGTCTCCTAATCTATACAGGGGCTTTCTGCCATCATCAGCACCTAGATTAAGGTTCATTGTACCACCTGTTTTCCTGATTCTCAACTTGTACATAACAGATCAAGAGATATTTGGGCTCCAAAAAAAATCACATGAACTATTTTTCTGTCTCAATGGAGAACTCTAAGACATTAGATTAAGTAGACAGCTGCCATCTTCAAATCTGTCCATCACTAAATAGAAGAAGGCATGAAAAAACAGGCTGGGCCTTAACACAAATGTAAATTATTACCCAAAGCAGCCACATATTCTCAAATAACTTGTTGAAGGAAGTAATCCCCTGTATTAATTTCCAAAACTCCTATCACAAAGTGCCACAGCTATTTCCTTATGGTTCTTCCATCTACAAAGACCAAATAACTAGGCTAAATCAAAATGTTGGGAGGGCCATGCTCCCTTCGTGGGCTCTATGCTTTGTGTCTTCCAGCTTTGGGTGGCTGTAGGCATTCCTCAACATCTTCCCACCCTGCCCCACTCCTCAAAGATATTATTCTCTAGAATTTCACATTCATCTTTTTGTGTGTCAATCTTTGTCTCTTTGTAAGCATCATATAAACATTTAAGATCCACCTGATGATCCACAATATCCCCAACTCAACATTTTTAGTTTAACCACATCCACAAAGACCCTGTGAAGGCTAATCTTTATTGTCAGCTCAGCTGCATCATCATGGAAACACACCTCTGAGTATGTGTCTAGGTGTTCCAGAAAGATCTAACTGAGGATGGAAGGCCCAGCCTCTAATATGGGCAGCACTGTCCTGTGGACCAGACTCCTAGAAAGGCTAAGACAGAGAAAGCAAGTGGAGAAGCACATTTCATCCACTGTCTTCTGACTGCAGATGATGCCATGTGACCAGCTGCCTCTGACTCCTGTGTCCATGCCTTCCCTACCACGTGGGCCTGTACCCACAGTGTAGGACCCAAAGAGGCCTTCCCTTAAGCCGTGTCTTTCAGGTATTGTAGAAATAAGAGAAGGACTAAAAAATATCCCTGTGTCCAAAATGCAGCACTACCAGCCATGAGGATTAGAATCTTCCTGGTCTTTATGCTGAAAATGTCCACAAGCATGACTGAGTGATCTTACATAGACTCTCCATATTTATTCTGTCATGTTTAATATTTGTCCCATTTTTCTCCAAAAACTTCCAATTGCAACACAGCCTAACCCGTGTATTCTCACATAGCAAAGATCATTTTGTTATAAGTATGCAAAACTATAGATAGACTTTCAGGTTAAGGGCATGTTTAGTCCATTTATCCCTTGACAAACTACTGTTTTAAACATTTACAAATTAATGTATCCCCTTTGGCTCCCCAGGGGATCTCAGAATGAAGTAATAACTCTGACAAACAGTTTGTTATATAAACTTCTATGACACCAGGTTCCATTTTACAACTTTGGAGCCAAATCAAGCAAAATAATAACTGTGAACTTTGTAGCTCTTTTTTTATATGACAAAGGATTCTGACAAACAGTAACAGCAACATTATGACCTAAGTGGAAGGGAAAATACACTGTTTAAACAAATAAATCCCACATTTCCCAGTCTGAGAAAAGTCCATAAAAATAAAGTAGAACTTCATGTGGAGATAACGGACAAACTCCATGAATGGGGGAAAAAGTGCTGTGAGCAATCAGGAGTCATGCTTCAGAATCTGAACACTGATGACTAAGGAACACAGACATGGATGAGCCATCAAGGAGACGGACCTCAAGTACTTGCTAAGTTATTCTGTTCTCATGGTCACCCTCTCTTCAATGCACTTTATACTCCTGCCTTTCAGGTTTTCTTCTGGTCCCCTTAATTATCTCTCAATTGTCACATGTTCCTTTTTCTAGGACACTCTGCTCTCAAGCTAGCTTAGTTCAAAAAACTAAGTCAGATTTCATCATGTCCCTCCTGAGAGCTGGGCTGGCTTCTCAAATGAATGAAAAGGTATCTTGTGTTCACTGATGAAAAGAAATAATGTTGTTAAAATGACCATAGTACAGAAAGCGGTCAAAGACTTAATGAGCCCCAGCAAAACTCCAATAGTACTTTGTTTAAGGAAGAAAATACTTTTTTTTATAAATTATTTTTTCCATCAGGGATATTATATATATATACATACATATATATAGTAATATTTATTTATTACTTCAGGTTACATCTTCATCACAGTATCCTCTTTCCACCCCTCCCAGTTCCGCCCTCCCATCCTCTACCCCCTAACCCTTCCATCACACTCCTCTGGAGTAGAGTGTCCTACATAACAGTCTTCCATCCCAGTTCAGCAGTCATATGAGGTCCAAGAGCCTCCTCATACACTGGGGGCTACAAGGCAGCAACACTAGGGCAAAGTGTCTCATTGACAAGAAACAAAGTCTATATGTTCATGTTCCCTTTGGTGCATTGGCTGTAGTATAGATATCCTGTAATATATAGCTAAAATCTGACTATAAGTGAATAGATGCCATGTGCATTTTCCGAGTCTGGGTTAGTTCACTCAGGATGAGCTTCTCTAGTTCCATCCATTTGGCTGCAAATTGCATAATTTCATTGTTTCTGATAGCTAAGTAGTATTCCATTGTGTAGATGTACCACAGTTTTTTTTATCCATTCATCAGTTGAGGGACATCTGGGTTGTTTCCAGTTTCTAGCTATTACAAAAAAGGCTGCTATGAACATTGATTAGGAAACTTCCTTGTGATTTGGTGAGGAATCATTTGGATGTATATACCCAGAAGTGGTATGGCTGGGTCCTGAGGCAGAGCTATTCCAAGTTTTCTAAGATATCTCCAGACTGACCTCCATAGTGGTTGCACAAGCCTGCACTCCCACCAGCAATGGAGGAGGGTTCCCTTTCTCCACACCCTTGCCAGCATGTGCTGTCATTTGAACTCTTGATCTTAGCCATTCTGACAGGTGTGAGATGGAATCTCAGAGTCATCTTGAGTTGCATTTCTCTGATGATTAAGGATGTTGAGCATTTCTTCAGGTGTCTCTCGACCATTAGGGATTCCTCCTTTGTGAATTCTCTACTTAGCTCCATCCCCAACTTTTTGATTGGATTATTTGGTTTCTTGGCACAAAAAACAAACAAACAAACAAACAAAAAACCCAGAATAGCTAAATCAATCCTGTACAATAAGAAAAAACATCTGGAGGTATCACCATCCCAGATTTCAAGCTGTACTACAGAACAATAGTAATAAAAACAGCATGGTACTGGTATAGAAACAGAGCAGTGGATCAATGGAATGGAATTGAAGACCCAGAAATGAACCCACACACCTATGGTCACTTAATTTTTGACAAAGAAGCCAAAACCATACGATGGAAAAAGGACAGCATCTTCAACAAATGGTGCTGGTCCAACTGGATGTTGACATGTAAAAGAATGAAATTAGACCCTATACTTATCACTTGTACAAAATTTTAATCCAAGTGGATCAAAGACCTTAACATAAGGCTAGACACACTAAATCTACTAGAAGAGAAAGTGGGGAAAACCTTTGAACTGATCAGCACAGGTGACAACTTCCTGAACAGATCACCAACAGCTCAGGACCTGAGACCAACAATCAATGAATGGGACCTCATGAAACTGAAAAGCTTCTGTAAGGCAAAGGACACTGTCATTCGAACAAAACGGCAGCCTACAGACTGGGAGAAAATCTTCACCAACCCCACATCCAACAGAGGACGGATATCCAAAATTTACAAAGAACTCAAGAAAATACATTTTAAAAATCCTAAAACTCCCATGAAATCAGAAAAGACCACTAATAGCCAAAGTGATACTGAAGGAAGGAATGAAGCTGGAAGCATTACGCTACCTGACTTCAAAAAAAAAAAAAAAAAAGCTGCTGCTTTGACTAGTTATTTGATAAGAAGAACATCAATAAGAAAATGCCTCCATCACACAGGCCTGGCAGCAAGCTTTAAAGCCTTTTCCTGATCAATAATTGATATTGGAGGGCACAGCTCACTGGAGTGGTGACACCCTTGGGTGGGCCCATGACCCTGAATAGTATAATAAGGCAGGCTGTAGGGAGTGAGAATAATTAAATCAGATTTAGAAAATATATAGGGGTTTCTGATACAGTCTCTTAATTCGGAGCATGAAAATCAACTTGGCTGTGAGCAATTAGCTTATCAGCTTGTGGAAAAACAAGGATGAAGTCAGGTGAAAACAGGAAACAAACAGGAGACTTAATAGACTCAAAAACAAGGTTGAAGTCAGGAAAAACAGGAAAGACTTAATGGACTTAAGAAACAAAGTATCTGGCCTGACATTGTTTTCAGCTCCTAAGTGGGCGGAGCCCAAATTAAGCTGAAACAGAGTTCCTCCTATTTAAGGACAGTGCATGGAGCCCCACAAAAAAAGACAGCCACCCCCCCCCATACTAGAGAGCTCTGAGAATCCTGCTGAAAAAAGTGCTGCTGATCATCATTTGATGGCCAGATCTCCCTGAGGCAGAAAGAAGCTGGTGAGCAAAGAAAGCCTCAGCAAGACTCCAGAAGGCCAAGGACTAAACCCTGTGGCTCAACTTTTGCCTAGAAGGGTTTGACCTGTCTGAACAGTGGCCTAAAGGAAATTGTGGCTGACTTTAAGGACTCTGAGGCAGAGCGGCAGAGTTGCTGATGCGAAGGGGCTGGGGTCTCCCAGAGAGAAGACTTAAGCCTTATTTAAGGTAAGACTGTGGTAGCCAACTTACCCTGATGAATCTACATCTGAGATCCAGAAAAAGGACTGCTAAGTGCATTAAAGAATCTTCCACAAAGACTGTGTTCCTGAAGACTGAGGACCTGCCCCAGAGACTGTATCCTTCTCAAAGGTTAGGAAAATAATTATCAATAGGATTAGTGGATAGGTTAAAGGGGTTATAGGAATGTGTAAGATTAATAGTTAAGAAATTGTTGGTGTTTGTTATAAGTAAATATTGTTAGTTAATAAATAATAATAATAATTTAAAAAGTTTGGTTACTGCAGGCTGAATAAGCCATGGGGAACAAGCCAGTAAGCTGTGTTCCCCATGGCTTCTGCTTCAGTTCTGGCCTCAAGTTCCTGCCCTAACTTCCCTCACTAATGGAATACAACCTGAGAATAAACTGAAATAAACTCTTTCCTCCCCACGTTGACTTTGGTCACAGTGCTTTATCACAGCAATAGAACCCTAACGAAGACAACAACAAAGCTATAGAAAACAAAGCAGTCTGACACTGGCATAAAAATATACACGTAGACCAATGAAATAGGATAGAAATCCCAGAGACAAATCTATATGTTTACAATAAATTGATTTTCAACAATAGTACTATGACCATATAATAAGCTTAAAAATATAATTTATTCAATAAATGATATTGGAGAAATTAAATACATTCAAATGGATGACATTTACTGTGCTATCTAGCAGTATATACAAAAACCAACCAAAGTGGATGAAACATTTACTAAAGAATTTGAAACTGTAAAACTTCCAGAAGAAAATCTCTATGACATTCATCTGCACAATAATTGATTTCATATGTGATCCCCAATGCCCAGCAAACAAAAGCAAAATTAGACACACAATTACACAGAGCTCAAACCTTCGCAGCAAAGGAAACAGTGAACAAAATATACGGCCCCTGAATTTGCATAAAATACTTACAGTCATTTAGATAATAAGGGCTCTATTTTTTTAAATTGGCTTTTACTTATCATTCATAGAAATTCAAGTGTCTGTTTAATGCAACTTTGAATCTTTTAGGTACATATCAAGGAGGGATGCAGCTAGATCATATGGTAGGTCTGTTTTTGTTGTTGTTGTTGTTTTTGAGAAACCTCCATACCTATTTCCATGGTGCTATCCCAGCTTCCATTCTCACTGGCAATACGTAAGTATTCTTCTTTCTCCACGTCCTCACCAACATTTGTTACTCTGGCAGGGGAAAGATAAAATCTCAAGTTACTTTTAACTTGAAATTCCCTGATGACTAAGGCTATTCAACACTTAAAACTTTAAAAAGTGGGCAGGAAAGGGGAGGCAATTCTCCACGCAAACTGCCTCTCTTTGCTTGCCTCATCCTGAATTCCACTGATGTTGCACCTGCACAGGCCAGACCATCTCTCTCTGACGTTTGCAGCACCAATGAGAGCATTTCCCTGGCGGCTACACTTGTAACTAAGCCTGGCTCAAGTAGTGTGGTATAGACGATTGCCACTTTGATTACTTCTTTAAGGAAAATCCATCTAGATTTATTTCTGTTTTCTTTAGGTTTGTTTTTTTTTTCTCTCTCTTATAGGGCTAGGATTTGTTTTTCATATAAAATTGCTTGTTTGTTCTATCTTAATTGGTTACCCTTGCTCTTTGACAGTTTCATACACATATATAATATACTTCAGTTTCCCTGTCTCCCACTACATCCTCCATTTTCCCTTATCCCCCTCCCCCTCTCACCACCTCTACCGATCTGTTTTAGAGATTCATAACTTTCGGTTTTGTTTTAGGGTCATCTAAGTGAACACTATATTGGAACTATCCATTGGTGGAGTATGTCTTCTTTACAGCCAAACATGCATCTCAGATGACAAAAATACACCTGGAGGAAAGACAGCATTGTCAACAAATGGTATTGGGAACTGGGTATCCACTTGTAAAAGAATGAAACTAGACCTTTATCTCCCTCCTGATATATCAATGAACTCCAAATAGATTAAAATCTTCAGTATGAAGACTGAAGCCCTGAAACTGTTAAAAGTGAATATAAGGAGTGCACTACCACGTTTTAGCATAGGTAAGAACTTTCTAAACAGGACTGTATTCATGAAACTAAAAAGCATATGTAAAGAAAAGCAAACAGCATATTGAGTGAAGAGGCAAGCCCACAACATGGGAGAAAATGTTTTCCAGCTGCATGCCCAACAAAAGATAAATATCTGGAATACTCAAAAAAAAAAAAAACCCTCAAGAAAATAAACAATCCAGTCAAAATGGGCTACCGATATGAACAAAGAATCTCAAAAGAAGAAAGACAAATGACTCAAGCACCTTACAAGGTGTTCAAAGCCCTTGGGCATAAAGGAATACAAATTAAAACTACCTTGATCTTACCTCAGTCAAAATGATTATCATCAAGAAATCATATGACATGTTTGCATGACTAGGAGTTTGTTTTAACTATCCTAGACCGTTTTAGACGGTTGGTATCAAGAGGTAAAGTGTGTTGCAAGATAGTATGAATGTTGAGTCACATATAGACCTTTAAACTCATGGAGTTGGTTAGATAGTAGAATGTTAAAGTCAGGGGCCAAATATGTATAAACTGGACATTGGGAAGGTATACTGGGCCATTTAACTCTCATAAATGTGGCATATTTATATCTGTTGTTTTGTATAGTATTTACTGTTATAAGAGAAAGAACCATCTGTTGGACTGAAAGGGGAAACTTCTGGGGGGAAGAGGGTGGAAGGGCGGGATAGGAAGGGGGAATAGAGAGGGGTTTGTTACTGAGATGTAACTTGAAGAAAAAAAACATAAAGTATTTAAAAAAAAAGAAATCATATGACAAGTGTTATTAAGGATGAATAGAAATAGAAGCCCCTATTTGCTGCTGGTGGGGAGTGAAAACTGGTGCAGTCCCTATGGAAATCAACTGAGGATTCTTCAAATTCTAGAGATAGATCTACCACATGACCTTGGTATAACAAGCCTTAGCATATACCCAAAAGACTGGATATCCTGCTTCAGGGACACTTACTCACATGTCCCCTGCTGATTTGTTCACATTAGCTAGAAAATGCAATGAGCCTAGATTCCCATTGGCTTATTAATATATAATGCACATGTACATAAGAGATTATTCCACTGTACAGAAAAATGAAATTGAACTGCATCCCCCAAAAATGTGTCACTACACACCTCATCCCCAATGTGGTAATATTTGTAGATGGGTCTTTAGATGATAATTAGAGTTAGATGAAATATTCAGCATGGGGTGATCATCATGGATTTCCTGCCCCTGTAAAAATAAGAAGGACATAGCACTCACCTAGAAAGCTAGAAACAAGGTTCTCACCAGAACCCAGCCACTCGATTACCTGATTACTTCCAGCCTCCACAATGTGGTTTTAAAACCCACCCTACCCCAGGCTAGATATTTCTGTAGCATCACAGAAGGCCTAAGCCATAACCTGGATGTGTGCCTTTCTGTTATTCCAAAGGAAAGAGACAGAAGATACAAATCCCAGGACAGCCAAGAAATTTCCTGAGCATGAATGGAAAAGTGAGCTCAGCCCATGAGGCAAAAAACACACCCTGCCACATCTGTGTGTCAACTTTCTGAAACTACGATTTGAATAAACTAAGACTTTCTTTAAAGCCTTCCATGTACTTGCCAGACACTGGAGGCCACAGATCATGGAAAAGGTCACCAAATAGTTTTCCTGGCAGTTCCCAAGACACCACTCCTCATTATGGTTAGGCTCAAAGGGCATTTGGAAAGGGAACAGGTTCTTTCCTCTAGTAAACCCTAGATATCCAAACAACTACCTGCATTTGGTACAGGCTTCATTTGAGGGAATTCAATACTCCCCCCTTCTGAGTAACACCACCATGCTGTGTTCTAGATTTTAACATGCTCATTGATTCAACGAAGTCACAAATGATCACTTCTGGCATACCTCAAACATAAAGAAAGTGAAGCTGTTAAACATGTTGCTTTCTCTCTATATAAATTTCTTTGGCATAATCTTTTGTTAAGGAAAAGACAGATTAGTGTAGAGCTAGAGTGAATACCCCTTCATAGCTGACACGAAGTAGAATAGTTTTATCTCAGAGTACCAAAAACGCTGGACATGGAGGTATATGTCTGTAATCTCAACGCTCAGAAGGGTCATCACAAGTTTAGGGCCAGATTATTCTATACCACCTTGTAGAGTTCCACACCACCTTGGGCTACAGAGTTGAGACTGTATCAAGAACAAATTAAATAATAATAACAACAACAATAATAATAATGAAGATTTAACTGTTTTAAGCCTTAAATTGGCTCTAGGTAAAATTGCAAAGTGAGTAAAGCTTGTCTTTTCCAAGCTCATCTACTCTTAAAATCTTTTATTAATCTTCCATATCTTTTTACTTCCTATATCCTAATGATTTTAGAATGTCATCTGGGGTTCCCTTCAATCCCTAAGAAAGGTATCTGTAAGTGTTCTAATACCTTTTTGTGAGTTAGTTTAATATTGTTTTCATGTGTGTTGATGTCATTTAAAAAAAAAAGATGATGATGCAATATACCAATTTTGAATGGTTCCCATGGCTTATCTGGCAAAAATCTTTCTTATAGAGTAAAAATTTCCAAATCTATTTTTAGCTCCAACAATTTCTTGCAAACTCCTGACACACATTTCTAGCTGGGAATTTCACTGATGGACATTTATTTATCTTGTAGATATTAACCTCCCAGTAACCTCTACTTGAATGCTACATGTCTACATATATCTCAAAACATGGGGTGTTCTGTGGAGAATTAGTTTCTGGACCATGGAAACTGTTTTAACAATAAAAAAGAAAGCCATTTCAAAGAAACAAATATTCAGAAAGCATCAAAAGCTGATAGATCACATAGATGAGTAACTAGATCTATATATAGAAAGTCATCTGATCCCAAGATTTTAATTATAAGAGCTGCCATGTGCCTTATGGACAAGATAACGTGTGCATAATGGTAGGACTATATATAGCTGCAAAAATTGACTAGTTAGAACTAAGAGATTATTCCAGGATTAACTTGAGGTCTGAAAAGGAGCTTTTAAAATAAAAAAGAAAATTAATAAAAGTAAATGGCTGTTCTGCCCATAGAGGCGCTGTAGTTGTGGCTGTTGTGTCACGTGTGTCAGTAGGTGGCAGAGAGGAGAGAAGCCATGCCTACTCTGTGCTCTGACCTGTGAACAACTGAATGATTAGTAGCCTAACATTACCTGAAAAAAAGCAAGCTCCACAGGCCTCAGGCAAGAGTGAGTCTGAGACAGATGGCCCTCCCATGGGGCCACTTTTACAGGCCTGGGTGAGGAGTGAGTCCTGAGAGGACCAGTAGACCAGCACCATAGGGCCTGGACAGGAAGCTAGCCTTATATGACTACCAGTCTGGCACAGCACATGCCTGGGAGTACAGACAATGCCAGAGATGACCCCTGCCTGCTACCATAATGCACAAGCAGGGCTTAGAATTCCTGAGACCACTCCTGAGATGATCCCAGACACTCAGAGACCCTGGATACCACTAAAAGGACCAAGTAAGTGGTGGAGAAATGGAAAAGAAACAGAAGCATGTGGGCACAACAAAGATAGGCAGAACTGGAGACATGAGGGGTAGTGGGAAACAGCATGATGTAAGTAGCCAGTGGTGCCATCTGGGACTATGGTAAGATCCTGACCTGTGCTGTCACTGGGGCCATGTCTGGGTCTATGTAGCATGGCCCTATAGTAGCAGGGGTCTGCTACCACCAAAGTCTCGGTGGACCTCCCCGGTCTGGGCTACTGCTCAAGAACATGTTGATATCTGAGGGCCATGCAGAAGTGCCCTCACTCCTTGTCTAGGCATCTTGGGAAAGCTGGCCCTTGGAGCATGAGAGAAGGACAGCTGACTCCACTCCCAGCTTCAGCACTCAGGAGAATGGGCCTGGTGACCCAGCCCTGAGGGTATGAACATGGGAGACCTGGCCCTACCATTTATCTTCCATGCATGAATGAGGGAGAAATACTTCCTCCACCCCCCGTGGCACTTGCCACCTGAAGAAAATGGGAGAACTGGCCCTAGGGTCATGAGAGCAGAAGAGCTGGCCCTGCTCCTCACCAACTGCAGCACTCAGGAATGCCAACCCTGCACCTTGCCTGGGCAGCACAGTAGAGCTGACCCTGGTGGCAGGGGTCATGTGCAAGCTGGCCTTGAGGGTATGAGTATGGGAGAGCTGGCCCCACCACCTGTCTGTCATGCCACGACATGGGTGAGGGAGAGATACTTCCCCGTTGACCCTTGCCACCTACAGCTGGCAGGAGAGCTGGACCTGCCTTCCTGTAGCACTCAGGAGAGCAGGTCCTGCATGACCAGCTTAGATACCTCTCAGGCCAAGACAGAGGGCTTTGAATTGGCCCACCTCAATATCTACCCCATCAAGGAACTGTTGCAGTGTATTAAGGGACCAGTCCTGCATATCCAAACAATAGGATCTCCATGACATGGTGCAACAACAGGATATCTAAGAGGAGTCCCAGTGAGGTTCCAGTATTGAGTATAGAGTAGCAGAAGCCAGTGACCTCATACCAGACCAACGACTCACTGCAATGAACATTTGCAGCCAAAGAAGTGTGGATGAAAAGGTATGCTGTGAGACACACTGTGACACACTACAGCTTCCACAACAAGATTTTTTTTCTCTGTTGAGAGGTAGGTTGCAAGAGTGGAGGGTGGGTATGAGGGGAATGGGCAGATGAGTAGGTTTGGGGTATATGATGTGAAATTCACAAAGAATCAATAAAAAGTTTAAAAAAGGAAAAATTAAAAATAAAATAAAATTGCATATTTAAAACAAATAAAAATATAGACAGAGAATCTCTTGTGCACTGTGTGGAAGTATCACCTGTCAGTAAAAATGCAGATGACAAAAGGCAGGAAGTAATAGGTGGGAGTTCCTGTAGTGTTAGGTGGGAGTTCCTGTAGAGAAAGTGGAACTCTGGGAGTTAGTCAGGGCAAGAAATTCACTCTGAACTCTGAGGAAGATGGATGTATGAAACTGAAGAGGTAACCAGTCATGTGACCCTCATAAAATAGAATAAAGGTTAATTAAATTACAAACTAGTCCAGGAACAAGCCCAAGCTTATGGCCTAGGCATTTATTCATAAATAATTGTCCCAGAGTCATTATTTCAGGAACTGGAGAGTAGGTGGAAAAGTCTGCAGTTACAAAAATAAATAAAAATGAATGTCTGTGAGAAGCCAAAGCAGGTATCTCTAGGACATGGAGAGCCCACTATCTGGTAAGTGCATACATGTCCTCCTACATGCAGCACTTAGTCTAAGACAGTCTTCAAGTGGGAATTGAGGCAATTTTGAAAATTGTATATGCAAAATAAATCCTAAATAGGAGTATAACAGGGTAGTAGTTCTCAACAACTGTGTTGACCAAAACTCATCTGTAGAGTTAACAAAGCTTAAAGAGGCCACAGGTCATTGAAAGAGGGCAGACCTGAGACCTGTGTTTTCACCAAGCCCTTCAACAGATCCTGACACACAGAGATGTTTAAAGATGGTGAATATACAGCACTGGTTCCCAAACCTGGCTCCCATTGGAAGTTAAGAATTATTGGTTCCAAAAGGCTTGGGGAAACACGCCTGTAATCCTAGCCCTGATGAAGCTGAAGCAAGAAGATTGCCGTGAGTTTGAAGCTAGCTTGAACTACATAGTAAGTCTCCTCCATATCTCTCTCTCTCTCTCTCTCTCTCTCTCTCTCTCTCTCTCTCTCTCTATTTGTCTGTCTGTCTGTCTATCTATCTATCTACCTATTTAATCTATCTTTCCTTCCCTCTTTCCCTTCTTCCCTCCCTCCCTCTGTATATATATCAAATCCCCTCTAAAATAATAAAATCTAACTGGCCTGAATGTACTTGGGCATTGGAATTTTAAAGGTCCCCAGAGGCCGAGAAGCACTGAGTGTGAAGAAGAGTTGGTGTTCTTTAGGAACCGTAAATGAGAGTTGGTGTCCCCTAAGAACTGATCTCTATGTGTTTAAAAACCCAACCAATCAGAATCTAAAATTCTTATTCCTATCTCCATTGTTTAACGATGGAATTCATACACTGGCCAGTTCCTCAATGAGATCTTGGAACCATGAAGAGAATTAAAGTCATCAGTATGTGAGTATCCTGCACATCATAAGACATTGAGCATTGTTCTTGGTTTCTGCCCACTGAACGTAGTTTGACAATCAAACCTGTCTCCAGGTGTTGCTAAGTGCACATGCAAGGGTAAATGACAACACAAATGACAAAAAACCAAGTTCTTGGAGGGCCAACAATTTTCTCATTGACACAAAACTAGCAATTAACAGTGGTGGGGAGGGAAGAGACAGAAACATACACACAAATGTACACATGTACATGTACACACACACAGCTAAGGAAGATAGTGATTTTTTTATACTGAGGAAAAGTGAGATCCCTGTCATTCTTCTCTTGAAAGAGGAAAACTAATTTAAATAAGAACTTTAAAAACTTGAATTGTTTCAAATAAACTGTTCAAATAATAATAAAATATTATTTTTCAATCACAAGATACAGGAAGTAGGAGTTTCTTTTAGCTGTCTTTATTGCATCTGTTTACTTGTTTGTTTATCTTGAGACCAGGTCTCTCATTTCCCACACTAACTTCTAAATTTCTATGTACTGGAAGATAACCTTGAACTTCCAATCTGCTGCCTCCCTCTCCCATAGACTGGGAGTAGAGTGCACCACCACATCCAGATTGTACAGTGGTAGCTGTCAAACCCAAGTTAAACTACAATTTAACTATCAATTGTATTTATTAATAAGTATAAACTGTAAGATTAGGCCAGTGGAGCAGCCAACAGCCTGGTGGGATATCAGCCAGCGGCCTGGCCTGACTTAACTGGCGACCTGATTTGTCCTGGGGAAAAAGCCCTGGACCAAGGGTGGCCTTCACCACATGCAACCTAAAGTCTGTTAACTAATATTATTATTAATAAAGATTAATAAAATTGCTGGCAACTTGCCAGGAGATTCTCCTAGAGTTGGGTGGGTGGCCAATGTCCCTGGATTGCTTGGAATGGCAGCCTATAAGCCACTGCATCCTTTCCCCAATAATTAAATACACCAAGAGCTTTTAATGTTTTAACACTTAGCCCTTAGTTGGGCAGACTCTCAATTAGCTATTCTAAATTAACCTGGATCACCTAATCCCAAATCACCATGTGCCTGTTATTACCTTCCAGAGCTCTCAAACACATCTATCTGCTTCCATGTCTCCTGGCAGAAAGGGAGATTCCTCTGTGTGAAGCGCAAGGTTCCTGTTTCCATCTCAGGAAGTTCCACATTCCTGTACTCTTTCTGTCCAGCTAATTGACCATCAGTGACTTTTATTAACCAATCAGAGAATGCCTCAGAAGGGGCAGTAACCAGAACTCAGCATTGAAATCAGCCTATCAGAAGCAATGCTATTAGACCTTCCCCAACACCCAAGGCTTTGTACATATTATATAAACACTTTCTCAACTGAACTATAGCCCCAGCCCTACACAGTATTGTGACTACATACCCACATTGTTCCCAGGCAAAGTTACCCACCCCCATGTCAGCCATGTCTCCTTTATATAAATAGCCCATAAATTCCCTGTGAGATGGATACAGATGTTTGAGTCAACTATTCATGTTAACATACTGAGACATTATTTTACTCATAGTATGTATATTATAAATTTAGTCATAATAGTACATGTATATAAAAGTAAGTGTAGTGAGTTAGATAAATTAAATTAGATTTAGAAAATATATAGGTGTTTCTGATACTGTCTCTTAATTCAGGGCATGAAGATCATTATCAGCATGTGGACTAAAAACAGGAAACAAACAGGATACTTAATAGACTGAAAAACAAGGTTGAAGTCAGGAAATACTCAATGGACTGAAAAACAAGGTTGTCAGAAAAACAGGAAAGACTTAATGGACTTAAAAAAAAAATCAAAGTATCTGGCCTGACATTGTTTTCAGCTGCTAAGTGGGTGGAGCCCAAATTAAGTTGAAACAGAGTTCCTCTTATTTAAGGACAGTGCATGGAGCCCAAAAGGAGAAGAGGCCCCTGATGCTAGAGAGCTCCCAGAGTCCTGCTGAAAAAAGTGCTGGCTATCATTTGATGGCCACATCTCCCTGAGGCAGAAAGAAACTGGTGAGCAAAGGAAGCCTGAGCAAGACACCAAAAGGCCAAGGACTAAACCCTGTGGCTCAGCTTTTGCCTAGAGGGGTTTGATCTGTCCAAACAGTGGTCTAAAGGAAACTGTGCCTGGCTTTAAGGACTGAGGCAGAGTTGCTGATGTGAAGGGGCTGGGGTCTCCCAAAGAGAAGAAAGTATCAAGCCTTATTTAAGGTGAGACTGCAATAACCAACTTACCCTGATGAACCTGCATCTGAGAGATCCAGAGAAAGGACTGCTAAGTGCGTTAAAGAATCTACAACAAAGACTGTGTTCCTGATGATTGAGGACCTGCTCCAAAGACTGTATCATTCTAAAAGGTTAGAAAAATAATTATCAATAAGTTTAGTGGATAGGTTAAAGGGGTTGTAGGAATTTATAGGATTAATAGTTAAGAAATTGTTGGTGTTTGTTATAAATAAATAAGAGTTAAGTAATAATTAAAATCACTGGTTACAAGTAAGAAACAAGATTGAAATGGATTTAAATCTGTCAAGGTAAATGATGTTATCTTAGGTGAAAAATTAACACTGCCTGCCACTGGAAATGGAGCTGGTTTTGAGTTGCTGCAAAATAGCTTTGGATGTGACCCACAGAGAAGGGGGCATTTTTCCTCTAAGTTGCCTCCATGGGGTGTTATTTCCATATGAGTCACAAACTTGTGTTACAGACAAACCTTTCCTATCATGTTCTCTCATCTCTGTCTGTAGAGTATTATGATACTTTCTGGAGAGGCTTAAAGACACCTAATAAGCAAAGAAGTGAACATGCAGGTACCAGAATGTTCTTCGAGGTGACCAAAGACAGCAAAAGCAAGGGAGAATTTAAAATAGAAAAGAGTATCAGCCCTTGACAATAGGAGGCTGAGGAGAAGCAGAAGTGAAATGTCTCCCATCACCTTCCCTTACGAGAAAGTAAGAAAACCTTTGGAAGTAAAGATGATAATGATTTTGTAATAAAATAGGAAAGTCAGGCTTGAGACCATCATGAGGAACCATGTGCTCTTCCACAGTGTACCTCCTTGCTTGGAGTCTCAGTTCTCTTCCCTGTACATGGAGATGGTGGAGCCATGATGAAACTCAGATGAGACTGTGCATGTCAACAGTTGACACTTAAAAATTATTCTGTCATCTTCTTTGTCTCCTTTCTTCCTTTTCCAGATATACCTAGAAAAAATGGAAAGCAAGAGAAATGTGTGCATTGGGATATATTTGCTAAGTTTACTGCCTGTCCCTTCCTTCAGTATCTGCAGAAGATGATGTGAATGCTGGCCTGAAATTAGACATTCACTGGGTTTGAATAGATCTCAACTAGTATTCTACCCCTATCTCCATAAATGGTACAGGCTCAACCTGTTCCAGTGGGAGTGGCCTGTGCACAACAAGCATCCATACCGGGATAAAACCTTGACAATAAAGCAACCATGTGAGATATGGCTACAGCCATCCTGATCAAACATGAGGCAGAAACATCTGAATTCCAAAACAGGTGAGCTGGGGCAAAGAAGATAGTGGCTGTAACCTAATACCAAAGAGAAAGGTCCAGGGCCTCTCCACCTCTAAATATCTAGAGAATAATGTAGAGGCTGGCTCCTTGGCCTCATATGAACCTTTCTGAGCTTAAAATAACTTCAGATTTTATAAAGTCAGTAACCCAAACCTTTTTTTCCAGGCAGAAAAATAGTATTGAGAAATTTATGATTTGCCTGATGTCAGTACAGTTAGAAATTTGTTTCAGAATGTTTGGCCTCCAAAGAAGAGCTCCCTTCCTGAGTCAAAGCTTTTGCTCTGTAAAGGGCTATCAGCACTGAATAAACAGGAAGCCTCTTGTTTCTAAGGACAGAGAGGCAGCTGTGTACTTAGAGATGCTGCATTATCCTGAATCACGTTATTTCACTAAGCAAAATAAGAACCATGCTTCTAAACAGGAAGGTCTGTAAGACACATTCCCTGATGAGCTTTTAGTGATAGCCATATAAATATGTGGGAAGCCAAAAGACCACAACAGTCATGATATGTCAATCAAACAAAGACATTTGGAAATGGATCACAAATTAGGTGGTCATTCGTCAGATGGGGTGACACAGAGACAAATAGCTGTGAACACCTATGGTTGTTGGGGCAGGGGGCTATGGAATTGGAGCGACTTGTCATGAAGGGTACAATAATCATTTCCTCTCCATATTCTGCTGTTGCCCACTAGGAAATAGAAAACACAGGATTTCAGTAATGCTGTAATTCAGTCAATTTGACACAGAATGGTGGAAATGAATATTGTGACACGTAGCAAGAGTTTCCAGTGAAGATAGACCACAGTGTGCTAACCTTGATATCTTCAAACTCAGACACAGAACTTGTCTGATGGAACCCTGGATTCCACAGAGGCTACCTCAATCCCCTAATAAAAAAAACACAGGCCACAAAGAATGGATTCAAAAATAGGATCCATCATTCTGTTGCATACAAGAAACACACCTCAGCAACAAAGATAGACATTATCTCAAGGTAAAGGGCTGGAAAAAAGGTTTTCCAAGCAAACAGACCTAAGAAGAAAGCAGGAGTAGCCATTTGTGCAAACAATAAAATTTATTTTCAACTAAAATTTATCAAAAGAGATAGGGAAATACACTCCATACACATTAAAGGAAAAATCCACAAGATGATATTTCAATTCTGAACATTTATGCCCCAAATGCAAGGGCACCCTCATTCATAAAAGAAACATTACTGAAGCTTAAATCACACATCAATCCCCACACATTAATTGTGGGAGACTTCAACTCTCACCAGTGGACAGATCATTGAGACAGAAACTAAACAGAGAAATAATGAAACTAAGAGATGCCATGAATCAAATGGACTTAACAGATATCTACAGAACATTTCATCCAAACACAAAAGAATATACTTTCTTCTCTGCACTTCACAGAACCTTCTGCAAAACTGACCATATACTGGGTCAAAAAACAAACATCAATAGATACAAGAAAGCTGAAATAACCCCTTGTATCTTATCAGATCATCATGGATTAAAGCTGGACTTCAACAACAACAGAAATAACAGAAAGCCTACAAACTCATGGAAAACTGAACATTCAATGATCACTGGGTCAGGGAAGAAATAAAGAAATTAAAAACATCAGGCAGAAATCAAGGATTCCTACAATTTGTCTCTGACCTCTACACCTGAGCCCATACACAACACACACAGAGAGAGAGAGAGAGAGAGAGAGAGAGGAGAGAGAATTCACAAAGAAGGAATTCCTAATGGCTGAGAGACACTTGGAGAAATATTCAGCATCCTTAGTCATCAGAGAAATGCAACTCAAGAAGACTCTAAGTTTCCATCTCACACCTGTCAGAATGGTTAAGATTAAAAGCTCAAATGACAGCACATTGGAGAAAGGGGAACCCTACTCCATTGCTGGTGGGAGTGCAGGCTTGTGCAACCACTATGGAGGTCAGTCTGGCCATATCTTAGAAAACTTGGAATAGCTCTGCCTCAGGACCCAGCCATACCACTTCTGGGTATACATCCAAATGATTCCTCATCAAATCACAAGGAAGTTTCCTCATCTATGTTCATCGCAGCCTTATTTGTAATAGCTAGAAACTGGAAACAACCCAGATGTCCCTCAACAGAAGAATGGATTAAAAAACTGTGGTTCATCTATACAATGGAATACTACTCAGCTATAAGAAACAATGAAATTATGCAATTTGCAGCCAAATGGATGGAACTAGAGAAGCTCATTCTGAGTGAGCTAACACAGACTCAGAAGGATGCACATGGCATCTATTCACTTACAGTCGGATTTTAGCCATATAGCACAGGATAACTATACTACAATGAATGCACCAAAGGGAACATGAACATAGACTTTTTTTTCCTGTCAGTGAGACACTTTGCTCTAGTGGTGCCGCCTTGTATGCCCACAGTTTATGAGGAGACTCTTGGCCCTCATATGATTGCTGAACTGAGGCAGGGGACTGTTATGTAGGGACACTCCACTCCAGAGGAGTGGGATGGAATGGATGGGGGTAGAGGGTGAGAGGGTGGGACTGAGAGGGGTAGAACGAGGGCACTGTGATGGAGATGTAACCTGAAGCAATAAATAAATAAATAATACTGACATATTATTTGTGGGTAAATGATGCAACTATATAAAAATCATATTGCATCAGAAATACAATATATATTTTCTCTTAAAAAATAAATCAAGGATTCTTGAGGAAAACTTAGGAGAAGGTTTAAGGAAGCTGGAGAGATCAAGGACACCACAAGAAGACCCACATAACCTATTAACTCAGACACAAGAGGACTCATAGAGACTGAACCACTAACGAAAGAACTTGCATGGTTGGTCCTACGCCTACTACACGTATGAAGCTGATGGGCTGCTTGGTTCTCAAGTGGATCCTCTAACAATTGGAATGGGGTCTATTCAGACTTAGACAATGTTGCCTCCCTCTGGAGCTCATTTCCTAGCAGAGTTGCCCTGTCTTACCTCAGTGGAAGAGGAGGCACTTAGTCCTGATGCAAGTGATATGCCAGAGTGGGTTGGTCGGGGGGTGGGAAGGAGCATAGGGGAAGTGGTGGGCATGTAGGACTGGGAGGAGAGAAGGGAGGGGTGGTGATTGGAATGTAAAATAAATAATTTTTTAAACTAAGACTCTATAGGGCAGAATGAACTGAAATAAAAACTAAAGGCATGGAGAAACTACTCAATGAAATTATAGCAGATATTACCCAAAGCCTAGGAAAAGATTCTGACATCCAAATACCAGAGGCTCTTAATCTTTTACAGTTATTTATTTGCATATTTATTTGTGTATGCACATGTACATAACATGCCTAAGCACACACATACCACAACACATGGGAGGCAAGAGGGAGACTCGTAGAAGTCAGTTTTCTCTTTCCACCCTACAGATTCTGGGGACCAAACTCAGGTCTTAGCCTATGCAATAACTTTTTTTACTTGATAAATCATCTCACTGGCCCACAACAGGCATTGAAGTGTCCTAAATAGGTACAATCACGAAGGAAATTCTCCCAAGACATTAAATATTAAAACTGAAGTCTGGTGAGATGGTTCAGTGGTTAAAAGCACTGGTTGTTCTTCCTGGAACCCAGGCTTGATTCCCAGCACCCACAGAGCAACTCACAACCATCTGTAACCCCATTTCCAGTAGATCTAAACCTTTTCTGGCATCCATAGGCACCAGACATGGATGTGGTACACAGACATACATGCAAAAAAAAAAAACACTCACATACATATTTTTAATTATGTTAATTAATGTTTAAAACTGCAGAAGAAATACCATTAAAAGCAGCAATTTTAAAAGCCAAATTACATATACAAACTCATTAAAATGTCATGGGACCTCTATGATAAGTTCTTAAAAACCAGGAAAGCATGGAATGATATATTTCAGGTCTTGCAAATAAGTAACTGTCAACCAAAATTATTACACACAACAAAGATATTCTTAAATGGATTGGTATATAAAGACTTTCTAAGGTCAGCACACATGAAAGCAATTCATGACCACCATGCCAGCATTACAGGAGATTCTTGATACAATTCAATCCCCCCACATAATACAGCCACTAACACAGGATAGAATAAACCTCATGAGAGAAGGGTATAACAAATGAGAAATAGGAAATGCTCAATGGTTCAATTCAGCGAAACAACTCATCTCTTAACATTAGCAAGGGACAATGAAAATAACAAAGTGTATGAAGCAACCTAGAAAACAACCCAGAAAATTGCAGGACTCATCAAATAGTCCCCAACAATACCTCTAAATGGCAATTGTTTTCATTCTCTGACTATGAGATGTAGACTAGCTGAATGGATCAAAACTCAAGATCCAATCATTTGCAGCTCATAAGAGAAACGCCCTAGATGAAAAGATGTAACAAGCAGACAGAAGCAGAAAACAGGAAATGTGTAGCTACTCTTATAATCAACAAAGCTGATTTCAAGCCAAAACTACTCAAAAGTGGTTTTTAAAAGGTCACTAAGTATTAATAAAAGTTGCAATTTTTCAGGATGAAATTTATATATATACACAAATCACAGTGTACCAAATTTCATTTAAAAATACTACTAGAAGTAAATGGAAAGATAGGTTCACATACAATAAGACTAAGTAACTTCAATAGCACATTCTCATCAAAACATATCTTGTCCCGACAAAATCAACAAATAAACTTCAGACTTAAACCATTTCAAAGAGCAAATGAACTCAACAGACATCTTTAGAATACTTCACCAGAAGTCATAGAATACATACTCTTCTCAGTATGTTATGGCACCTCTCCAAATCATGCTACATGCTGGGTCAAAAGTCTAGTATTAATAAACAATAAGAGTGAAATAATTTTCTATAACTAATTAGATCATAATGGAATAAAAATATAAGACAATGACAAAACTAAAAAAACACGTGGAAGTTGGATAGCATACTCCAGATTGGATAACAGGTCACTGAGGAAATCATAGAGGAAATAAAAACATTCCTAGAATCAAATTAAAGCAAAAACACAACCAAATAGAACCTTTGGGATACGGTAGAGGTGGTTTTTAGAGAGAACAGCATAGCTACGAGACCAAATCAAAATTCAGACAAATCTCAACCAGCCTAATGATGTTCCACAAGGTCTGAAAAACAAACAAAATGAGCAGGTGGAAATAACTAATAACGATCAGGGCAGAAATGAGTGATGTGGACACTAAAAGGACAACACAAAGAATAAATGAAACCTACAGTGGATTCTTTGGAAACAAAAACAAGATGGACCACAAACCCTTAGCCAAACTAAAAATAATATGTAATAACACAAAGGGAAGAATATTATAAAAGATACTAAGGAAACCAGAAGACCATCAGATGGCAAGAACTAAACTCCTGGACACATGTAACCTACCAAGGTAAGTGACAAGTAACTTAAGCAGACCTGAGAATCAGTGGAATTGAAACAGTAACAGAGAATTTGCAGGGCACTGCCACCAAGCCTGACAACCTGAATTTGATCCTTGAAACCCACATAATAGGAGAGAACCATTTCCTGCAAATTGTCCTATGACTTCCCTGCTTGCTCCATGGCACAAATAAATCAATAAATGTAATTTTAAAAAACCTTGTCTTTCCACATTGAGTCCAGGACCTGGCTCATCATTGCATGAAAATTTGAAGTTGCTGAGTGTGGGTTCACAGCTATACATGATGCCCACACTCAAGACAAGAAGATTGTGAGTTCAAAGCCAGCATGGGCTATGCAGGAAGAGTTTATTTTTAAAAAGAGAAAAAAGCAAGTAAACAACACAAGAGTCTTGAATTCTAATGCAAGCCCACTTACTACTTTCATGATAACATGGAGCAGTCAATAAGCCCCTCGTCTCTGGCTCACTCCTTATGAAACAGAAATGCCGCCTTCTTGCCTATAGAATATTGGAGGTTGAATACAGACCTGTAAACACTGCAGCAGCCCTGGCACTTTACGCTGCCCTTTCCCCTTTCTTTGATGAAGGAACCAGTGAAAGCCAGCTTCCTAAGACTGACACCATACTTCCCAAATGTACTTTACCCATGATTACCTTGGAAAAATTCCGGCAATGTTAGTGGTAGATGAGTTGGGGTGATCTGTAGGGATCACAGTAAGGGATGAAGGCAAAAAATGGCCAAGTAGCCATTTTGTGCTACCCATAGGCTCCTCCAAGTCTGACATGCTTCCGCACACATATGACTTTACATAGCCTTGTTTTGAAATATTCTTACCATCAGGTCTTGTCTTCTCACCTAGGAAGTCTGTCCTAGAAGGTGGAATCCTTCTGTGTCTTTCCTTTTAAGATTTATTTTTTATGTGTATGAGTCTCTGCCTGCATGTGTGTTTATACACCATGTGCATGCCTGGTGCCTCCCTTAAAATTGCAAGCCAAGACAGCTGAGCCACCATTTGGATGCTGAAGCTGAACCTGAATCCTCTACAAGAGGGGCAAGTGCTCTTGACCACCGCGTCCTCTCTCCAGCACTTCTGTATCTTTCTGGATGACTAACTGGTTAGTATTCTGATCATGAAAAAGAACATTATATGTGAAAAGTTTCACCTAACCTGATAATTTCAACTTTGCATCTCACCTATAATGCCTACCAATGCTATTTTTAAATCATCTGTTAAGCATCTATGTTTGAAAGCTCTGGAATTGTCCTAAAATATTTCTGGAAAAGAATCAAAGTATACATTGAGAATTTTACAATGGAATCTGTGATTCTGTGCCTTTTCTTTTTTCTTTTTTTTTTTTTTGCCCCCAAACCCTACTAGAGGTGAAGTGATTAAAGCTAAGAAAATACTTTGTATCAAAAATAAAATCAATTTAATAGTTAAATGCTGCCATCCAGAAAAGGCAAAGATGAGTCCCTTTGCTGCTTCCATAGGCCCAAGGAGTCGATTCCTCTGGTTGAGTCTGGGAAAACAGGAATGGTGCAATCCCAGCCCAGAAGTTTTGGTTGACAGAGAACATGGCAGAGCTGCCTGGGCTACAGCAGCGGGTGTGGAAGGACAGCTGGAGGACCCTCCTCTCAAAGGCCACCGGGGTTAACAGGTCAGGAAAACTGATGGCATTCTTTAGGACACGGTGGACAGCATCAAAGTGCTCTCTGTAAATCATCGGCTAAAGACTCCCCTTGAAGCTGCTTCAAAGGCAGAAACTCAGAACAGGAGTAATGGCCCTAAGCCAAAATGACGGGGCTCTTCACTCCAGTCTCCTCCATGGGACAACAGCCACAAAGAGCATCCACAGAATCCAGCACAGGCAAACATGGCAAACCCTAGAGACTTTGTCTATATTTGTAATGTGGCCATAAAATGCTTTAGATCGGACCACTCACAAATAGCAGGGCCAGAGTCTCTCTGTTTTGGAGGCTGGGGAGTCCAAATGCAAGACATTGGCAGGTTGTCTGCTGAAGTGGTCTTTATGATCCTAATGGTGTCTCAGGCTATACCTTCCTGAGACAGGACAGACGGTCCTCCTATGGCAGGAGAAGGGAGGGAAAGCCTGCCAAAGTCCCTCCATCAAGTCCTTTTGTAAGAGCACAAAGTCTCGTTCAAAGAAGGAGAGAAACCCAGGACTAGTCACCTCATCAAGGCCCTACCTCCTAACACTGCCACACTGGCAACAGCTCCATTTTATGGGGAACACATTCAAGTTGTGAGCACAAATGGAAATGCCCATTACTTTGACCATCTTACTGGCTCTCTTTTGTAGAGATGTTCTCTGAAAGCCTACTATCCACTTTGTACTCATTTCTATAAACATGCATTACAAATGTGCTCACATTGGTCGTGATACAGATAACCTTCATCAAACATTAATAGCAACAACAGCAATATTAGCCCTCAGAGTTTATGATCATTTGTTTAGAAAAAAATTCTGTTTTGAGTGTCTCTCTCTTATTTAACATTTTTTGTGAAGCCAAGATGAGTATTATTCCTATTTGGGGTAAGAAAAGTGGAACTTGGTAAGCTTTCAGCAGTTTTCTCGTACTCACACCATGAATGATTTCCTTTTTTAATTTAGTATTTGTGTGTATGTGCATGTATGCATGTATGTGTATGTGTGTGTCCATCCATGGCACACATGTAGCGGTCAAAGGACAGTTCTGTGGACTTGGTTCTCTCCTTACACCTTTATATGGGTTTCCGGTAACTGTCTTGTCAGTCATCTCCTTATCTCCATGGTGGTTAACTTCAATTGTCTGCTTTACTGGTTTGAGAAGCATCCAGGATATTGAATAAAGCTTACCTCTGAGTATGTCTACAAGGGTCTTTCCAGAAAGGCTTACCTAAGATGGAGGGGGCCTGTGTGAGCAGAACCATCCTGCAGGCTGAGGGCCTGCACAGAATAAACAAAGAAAGGGTCCAGGACACAGACAATCTTACCTCTGCCCTTCGGCTGCCATGATATGAGCTTTACTCGGACCCCACCCCCACCCTACTCTGTGATGGACTGACACCTTGAAACCAAGAGGCAACATAAGTAAGCCCTCCTTTTAAGTTATTCTTTGGATGTTTTGGTTACACCTGAGAGGCCTCACATACACACTTAACATGGGGCAAAAAGAGGATTTGAGGCCCCCTCCCCCCGTGTGCTCAGTCCACAGAGCCGACTCCTGAACTTCAGTGAGGGGTCATCTGAAGATGCTGTCAACATTGTCAGCTCTTCACCCACACTCACAGACCTCAAATGGGCGAAGCTAGTCCGGCAACTGCCTCCTAGGCCTTGGGAGAATTTTCTCTCTGTGGCTACTTGTCTCTTCTTCGGGTCATTCTATTCACTCCAGCGCCTTCCTTTGATTTTGTAAGAGGGGGCTGGAGAGATGGCTCAGCGGTTAAGAACACTGCCTAGTGCTCTTCCAAAGGTCCTGAGTTCAATTCCGAGCAACCACATGGTGGCTTACAACCATCAGCAGAAAAGCATTAGCAGAACGCAGCCACTGAAGGCTTAAGGAGGATGGAGCAAACCTCGCTCTGCTTCTGTTATGGAGATGGATCTAAGTATTGTCTGGCTCTAGACTCTCCACGCCATCATGCTTCCTATTCCTTAATACTTAGCAAAAAAATTTTTTTAAGTTAAATGTCGAATGACTGGTAGAATTTCAAATCATTTTAAAAACTATGAGACTTGGCCAATAAAGCTAGGAAGTGAGTAATTTATATGGCATGTGGGAACTGGTGAGGTGATTGGGGCATATTGGTTTCATTTTAGCTAGAGAGATGCTAAGCAAATACAGTCCATTTGTCCTAATCACATATCCTAGTTACATTTCTTAGGTGGTTTGTCAAATCAGGGCTACCTACCTCTAGATTTTGTGCTTCTAAAAAGTAGATTCTCCAAGGAGAATTCCGCTTAGTACTTCCTGATGCCTCTGCTAATCTCTTAGCAGCTGCAAAAATGAGAGTTGACAAAACTGAAATGATTGAGCCAAAATCATATGATTTTTAACTTGTGCAAGGAGCGTAGTCAGTACTCTTTCAAATTGCTTGTCTGTCCTTCTCATCTTGCTTGCTTAATAGAGTTAGCGACTATCATTCATGCTGCATTTAAAATGTATGGGTGCTTTTATAGAAAGGTGGTAACTTTTGATTTGTTGTTTGAAAATGTTATGATTCCCCTGGATGTAAAATATACGAGGCCACTGTTCCAAGCTTCCGCTGGCATCCGCTGGCTACCGTACTCACTTCCTTAATCCTCAAGTAAGTATTTAAAGTCACTTCTATGTTGTCTTCAGCCCCCACCAACACATGGCAGTATTTTTCAAATGTTTATTTATTATTTCAATTTACATCTCCATCACAGTCCCCTCCTTCCACCCTTCCCGGGCCCACCCTCTCCCTTATCTCCCACCTATGCTACTCCTCTGTTGTGGGTGCCCCTACATATCAGCCCCCTTCAGTTCAGCAGCCATATGAGGGCTAAGAGCTTCCTCTCACACTGGGGGCCTATATGGCAGCTCCACTAGGGCAAAGTGTCCCACTAACAGGCAATAAAGTCCATGTTCCTGTTCCTTTCTGTCTGTTAGTTATAGGGTAGTTATCCTGTACTATATGGCTAAAATCCAATTATAAGTGAATATATGCCATGTGCATCTTTCTGAGTCTGGGTTAGCTCACTCAGGATGAGCTTCTCTAGTTCCATCCATTTGGCAAGGAGGTATCACCATCCCAGATTTCAAGCTATACTACAGAGCAATAGTAATAAAAACAGCATGGTACTGGTATAGAAACAGACCAGTTGATCAATGGAATCGAATTGAAGATGCAGAAATAAACCCCCACACCTATGGCCACTTAATTTTTGGTGGTGTTTTTAAAGGCCTTTCTATCACTTGTGGCAGCCCCAGCATTTTTGCCCTCTGTAGTTCGGGTGTTTCACTTTAACTTCTGCCTCTTCTCCTGGCATGGAAACCTCATTTAATGCCAAGTCCAGACATAACCCCAGCACCTGTATGCATGCAGACATATTCTGGGGCTGATTCTGATCCTGGCTGCCTGGCCAGGGCTGAATCTACAACTATCAAACTCAAGCAAAGCTTGAAGAACAAACTGGGAGTGATCTGGGAGGACTAGGTGAATTCATCCAGACCCTCCTGCAGACAGCTCCTAAAGGCTTCATAGCATGTAAGGTCATGAAGTTTTTTTTCCCCCTTTGTCTTATGGGGTATGTTTTTTTATTTAAGTTTTAGTAGGGTTTTTTTGAGGGGGGGAGGTGCTTAGGATCTCTTGTAAGCCAAGCTAGCCTTAAATTCAATATGTAGCTGAGGATAACCCATGCCCCTGCCTCCACCTTTCCATTGATGGGTATATAGACATGCACCACCATACCCAGTGCTAAGCCATGGTTCAAGAAGGAGGCATTATTACTTCTACACCATGGTCAAGGCCTGTGAGAAAAAAAAAAAAAAAAAGAGCCCAACCTAGAATCAACAGAAAAAGACCTACATTCTCCTGCAGTACATTCGCTAGTAACACCAGAAATCAGAGAGCAGAGCCAATGATCTAAAGGGCTCCAGAAACCCAGAAGTGCCGCCATATTCCACATGAGAAGGACCCCACCAACCACCTTTAAAATGAGTCATTAAAGACCCTACCTGACAGCCTTTAAGTATCAAAATGTACCAAGACCGCCAAGTGCACAGCTTCAGCAGTAGCTACCTTGTGTTTAAACCCTTAAGGTTTTTAAATATGTTTAAAGCAATCTGGATTAGGGCAACTCTCCAGTCTCTTTATAGAACAACAATGTGCGTCCAACTCCAAGCCACCAGTGGTAGATGGACCAAGTAACTAAGCAACAGATAAGAAGTAAACAAGTCGGTATCGCTTCCTATTCACAACTGGAGTCTTTCAATGCTGGTGACTGGGATTAAAACGCTATCCTAAACTTAAACTCTAAAAGTTACCATTCTCTTACTTGAAGTGACTTGCATTTTTAGAAACAAAAAGGACGTTAAAGCACGTTAGTGAAATCTGTCCAGTTCAGAAGAGCTACTTTTCAATTGACTAAAAGCCACACTGGTGCTTTTTCCGCTTACATATTAAGCAACAGTTAAGCAGGATCTAAAAAGAGCAAAAAACTAATTAGGACATTTCCCGGGTAAGAATGGGTTTGAAAACCTAAAGTGACAAGTTGGATTTTAACACAGACAACCAGAAGTCAGCAGAGCCCAAAAATGGAAGTGGTACAGCCAGCATGGAGTGAGGACTGAGTCACCCCTGGTCAGTATTTACCTAGTGATACATGAGTTAGTTGGAAATCAGCGGCATGCTGAGACATAGAAGCACCCTTAGAACTCAGGGAGCACTGGACCAGAGTGAAAGCATGCAGCCAGTTCATTTAGCCCCATCTTTGCTAAGATGATGAAGCTGAGGCTTAGGGAATAGGAGGGACTGAATTACAGCCAATGAGGGAGCAGGACCCAGAATCTGAATTTCCATTCCCCTACAGAGCCCACATGAAGGTACTGATTCTTTCTGTATGGTTGGGGTGTGTGTATATGTGTGTGTATGTGCAGGCATATACACTCACAAATATGTGAGTTTTGGTGCACGTACACATGTGTGAGCATGGTTGTAGAAGCTGGAGTTGACGCTGGTAGGTGTCTTTCTCCATAACTTTCCACAGGTCCTCTTGTTGAATCTGGACTTCACCTAGTCAGCAAGACTAGTTGGTCAACAAGCTGCAGGGATCCTCCCTCCCCAGTGCTGGAGTTAGAGGTGATTGCCAGAGCACCAGGCTATTTTTGTAGTGCTGGGGATTTGAACTCAGGTCTCCACACTTGCTCCTTACTGACTTAGCCATCTCTCCAATCCCTAGTTTCTTTATTTTATGTTTGTTCATTTGAGACAGGGTCTTGCTGTGAAGGCCAGGCTGGCCTCAAGCTCCTAGAAATTCTTGTGCTTCAGCCTCTTGAATACTATTATTACAAGCATATGCAGTCATTTCTGGAGTAAAGTAGATTCTAAGACTGGATAAAGAAGTCAGATATTAGGATGAAAAATAAAGTATGACAAGGACACCATTGTTTTCCTATAAATACTTTCTTTCTGGAAGATCTTGATGGAAGCTGGACCAGTTGATCATTTCTTAGTAATATTAGACATTTATAGTAGGGAAGAAAAGAAAATACAGGACTTAGAGAAAATAAAAACATTTGGATTTCAACTTTCCACTTGCAGTAATGACAACAATCCATATAGAAGTAATGTGTTCATTGTGAATGTGAAACCATACACATGTGGGCACAAGAAAGACATCTTTGCTGTGTGAGGTAGAAAGTCAACCACAAATTCTGCATTATCATACATTGTCATACCCTTGGCTACATTAACGTTTCCAGAATTTCTACAACAAAAATTTTACAAGTGGCCCTCTGCCCCTCTGTCCAGGCTGATTATAATTACAGTGAGGCTGGTGATGGCCACCTGGTGTGAGTACTAAAAGGACTCTGTTATCTCAGTGCCCTCAGAGCCTGGAACCACTGCTCAGATTCCTGAGTAAATGTTTTGGGGAACAATCAGCCAACCCCTGAAAGTATAGACCTCTCTTAGTCTCCTCTATTTTTTTTTAAATCGGCACTGTGTTCATCATAGGGAGTTTGTGGGCATTCAATTTATTAAAATATTATGGATCTTGATGGCTGGAATTGTATCCACTCGGGCCTCATGCTTATCAGTCCCTCACTCGCCTACTCAAGTCCTGCCCTTCGCTAAGGCATGTGATACAGGAGGATTCTGTAGACAATTCTATAGAATTCTCTGTCGCACAGGCAGTTTTTACAGTCCCTGGCAAGTGAAGTATAACTGTGTAACGGCTATGATCCTAAAGATGAAAAGCAGAAGGCAGGTCGACAGCTCCCTTCACGTTTGAGTTGGTCATGAGACACTGAGGTCATACAGCAAAATAATAATTCATTATACTTTCAGCTTTTGTATGGAATACATGTAAAAAATAAAAGCATTGAAATATTAAATCCAAAATTCCAACTGTTCTTCCAAACATGTGTTTTTATCGTGTCTAACAGTGAAGGAACAGTTTTATAAGACAATCAATTTCTCAAGTCCGTGCATTCCTACATAGGAGATAAAGAAGGATACAGAAAAGGGAAAGATGGGATACCCTGGGTCTAACCTCCAAAACCCATTAAACAGGACCATTTAACAACTTGTAATCTCTTCCCCTAAATAACAGAGTTTTCAGTTGTCCTTCAAATAACCAAAAAGGGGGGGGGCGGAGAAACACCCTCCCCACCCTCTGGGTATGGGACGTCGCTCTCTTAAAATGACTTCCTGCTGATTTGGGTTGTAGTAAACCTGTTTGGGGCCCAAACCAAAATGGAAAAATGGTTAAAAATGTTAATACAATCCTTTTATGTTCAGTCCTTCTGTTCTCAGCTGTTTAGATGTCCTAAGGAGTTTGTAGGCAGAAGCTGAACTTCCAGGCTTTACTGAGGTTCTGGCTGGGGCATTGTGTAGGGCTGAACGGTCTTAGCGATATTGAGTTGTTGTGGTTGTAGGCTTTTGATGGAGACAACTATTGAGGGAGTCTGTCAGGCTGAATCATCTGGGTCAGGAAGGAGCAAGAAGAAGGGTCACATTATTGAATATGCCCTTATACCTTTGTATATTGATACAAAATTAGTAGTATATTTGGCTAAAGTGGTATTGACCATTGTTTATTGTGCAAAAATAAGATTGTATTGGTCTACGTCGGTATTGATATTTGTATATTGATACAAAATTAAGATTATAGTTGGCCACAATGGTATTGACCCTTGTATATGGACGCAATATTAAGATTATATTGGGCCGCATAGGCACTGATCTTTGTATATTGATACAAAATTAAGAGTATATTTAGCCACATTTGAATAGATCTTTGTATATTGATACAAAATTTAAGGTAACGCTTCCTAATGGTATCGTACCTAGAGATACTTAAAAATGAAATGTGAAGCTCTGGCCTCTTGAT
>CAJQZJ010032076.1:3697021-3720110 GCA_907164525.1 Lophiomys imhausi | reverse complement strand
GTTTGTGACTGAGATGTAACTTGAAGAAAAAAAATAAAGTACTTATAAAAAAAAAAAGACAATCAATTTCTTTACAAAATTGCACCTAAGTCTACCTACCAAGTTCACCAATAAAATATGACTTTCTGTGATTCATATTGCTTTTGTGGGAGTTTTTTAAACTTATTCTTTTTATTTTATATTATCTTATTTTTATTCACATATAACAACAGCAATATTTTAGTTAATCTTTTGGGAAAGACTAACGTTAGATATAACTTTCTAATCATGTACTGCCCCCAGCTAACAGACTGAAATTTTCAGTCTGCTTCGATCCAAACATTCTTAATAATCTAAGGCATAAAGTTATGAATGAATGATAAGTACATATTCTCTACGTTGTGGTCTTTTCAATATTATCTTAGTATAGGCTCTTGCTAGAGATTAAAACACTCAATATAAATGATGTAGGCAATTTATTTAATGACAAAAAGTGAACATAACCCTCAAAAGGTGGTTTGGCTGAATGAGAACTTTTCCTAAGAGAACAATAGTTGAATCTCTCCATATTGTCTGCTATCCAAAAAATGGCAACAAATAAACTTCTATAAGCCCCACAGGCTTTTATTGAGCAATGATAAAGGGCAAAAGTTCCAGGACAGAGAGTTTACATCTGTCAGCAAACACTCAGGTCCCGTCCACTCAGATCTACAGGATGTTACAGGATGTCTGCCCAAGCCTTGTAGAAAACCACTCCTGGATTGCACATTCTAATTCCAACCCATTTACCTCGTTGACTCAGTTTCTTCCTGAATCGAACAAAAGGTTTGAACCAATCAGGCTTAGGGGGTACAGTAAGAATCTTGAGACTTCCTTCCCCAAGAAAGAGAGGAAGCACTGCTTTTCTGAAATCAATTACTGTCCCACTGTGTGCCTGCACCCCACTCTGCCAGGCTCCCAGCTTTTCAAGTGCATCCAGAAACTACATTTGAATGTGATGGCTCTCCTACCTTTTGGATGGCTAGCAATAAATTAGGCTATTAAAGAAAAAAAGAGAGAGAGAGACACCTGTAATTCCAACACTCAGGGAGGAAGAAGCAGGCGATCTCTGTGAGTTCAAGGCCAATCTGGTCTACAAAGTGAACCCAGAAAAGCCAAGGCTACACAGAGAAACACTGTCTCAAAAAACCAAAAATAAAGAAAGAAAGAAGAAAGGAAGGAAGGAAGGAAGGAAAAATGTTGAATTAAACCTCTGCCTCTAACAAAGAAAGAGTCATAGTCGTGAGCCTGGCCCTCCTTCCTCAATCACAGGACAGCAATTAGAAAGGAATGGTAGCCTGGGAGAAATAGAAAATGAAATGAGCCTCTACTCACCCAGTTTGTGAGAATGCACAAGAATTCAGTGGAGAAAGGATAGTTTACACAACAGATGGTTCTGAGGATACGAGGAAAGAAAACCTTCAATGAGACTTCAGAACATGCACAAATTTAAAATGCATGCATACATTGCCTGAATTATAAACCTATGAATCAACAATGAAGAAAACCATTGTCATCACAACTGTGGGGTGAATCTCAAATAAGTATTCAAAGTAGATGAAGATAGATAGAAAAATAACATACCACATGATTTTAGAAAATGTAAAAGAACCTATAATGAACTAAGCGGGGTATAGTGGTACATGCCTTTAATTTTAGCACTCAGAAGGTGGAGCAGGTACAGCTCTACAAATTCAAGGCCAGCCTGTTCTATATAGTGAGTTCCAGTACAGCCAAAGCAACAGAGAGAGAGAGAGAGAGAGAGAGAGAGAGACTGACTCGGGGATTGTCTGGAGGGGCTGAAACAAGATTACCAAGAGGCATGAGAACCTTTGGTGCTAAGTGCACTAAGTATCTTGACTGCGGTGGTGGCTTCACCAGTGTGTGCTTTATCCAAATGATCCAGACACTTTAAACTATGCAATAGTTTATTTACTGTGTGTCATTGTGTCTTAATATTCGCTCATTCTCATTCTCTCTCTCTCCTCCTCCCTCACTTTCTCCTGTTTCTGTCTGTCTCTCTGTCTCACTCTCTCTCTGTCTCTCTCTCTTTCTCTTTCTCCCCTTCTCTCTCCCTCTCTCCAAACAATACCCAATTAAAAGCAAAATCTGGCATGCTGGCTTCTACTTCCTAGATTCTATGTTTGAAGGCATCTGGAGTCACTTTCTTTGAAATTAGGCCACGACCAGAGCTAACATTCCATTTGTATAGATAGTGGTGTTACAACAGAGAGGTTCTAGGAAATACTTGCAACTGAAAACCTGGATATATGGAATGTATTAGCATATATAGGTATTAGATGTTTATAACACTATGTCACCATTTATAAAGCCGAGTGTTGATGTTCACCAGACTCTTACTCCCTTGCTATTTGCCAAAGCCTGGCTGTACTCAAGACAGGGGAGGTATAAAGCTACCTCATACTGCATTCCAGGACAATGAAATTTCACTGCCAAATGAAACAAGGATTACTGTCAGAGGTGTCCTCCTCCGAAGGCCTCCCTTTAGTACTGACCCCTGGATATCAGTGCGTTTGGAATTTTGTCCGCTTGACAGCTTCATATTCATTCTTCTCAGGATGATATAGAAAGTGTACTGACGCTTGCATACACAAACAGGGCCATGCCATAGGCCACGGACAGACATCCTCCCAGACCTGCATTCACAAATAGTCACGATGCAGCAGCTCTGTGTGAACACTTAGCAGACATATGCTCCACGGGTATATGCAGGATTTCCTATTTTCCTTGTACAAATTCGTGGAAATGTGAGCACCTCTCTATTCTTGAGCATTTTTGCAGGTTTAAGGGAAAGTGTCGGGAGAACACAGAAACAGAGGTGAATGTCTGTCTGTTACCCTCCCCACCAGTATCAGTTTTCAGTTGCCATCAGATAAGGCACGCGCTGATGGAGTTGATAGAACCCAGTTTTGCCGGTACAGGCATATTTCATGGTAGACTGTTATGTGAAAGGAGGGTCTGAGGAATGTCATTTGTTCTGTGTCAAAACAATGTGATAAAGAGCTGGACTGTTGATGGGTCCCCTGAGCTTGATCAGCTTGATGTAGACAGGGTCCCATAAAACCCCGTTCTGGAATGTGGTCTATGTATGAAAGGGCACCTACTTGCAGGCCACTTGCTTTCTCTTTCCTCTTTAGTTTTTTTGAAAATATTACTGGTGGCATTAAAAACACAGACATGAGACAACTGTCACTGATCAAATTACAGTTTGTATAAGTATCTTCTATACCTTGTTTGTAAAAGTCCAGACAAGCGACTAATAAGAAAAGTAAACACCTCCTCCCCACAATGGTACACAGTCTGCTCCACTTTCCTTAATTACTGCTGATCTGGAGTGTTCTGAGGCTGTCACTGAACAATCCATGTGATGGCTGACAATTTCACAATGCTTTTTTTACAATCACCACCTTTAAATGGATAGTTAGGGAAAAGGCCATTTCCCCTTTAAGGCACATTGACGAAAACTGATGAAGCACGCATGTGCTGCAACTGTGACAATCTCTCTACTCAAGAATGCTACAATTGCACTGTGGACGGCTTTCCTCCCATTTTATAGGAGGAGATGAACAGTAACTTTGGATGCACACTACAGATACAGATACTAGGGCTGGCTGATTGGGAGAGTAGGTAAGGTACTTGCCTCACAAGTATGAGGAGGACCTGAGTTCTGGTCCTTAAACCCCACATAAAAAACCATGCATCTACACAATGGAATATTATTCAGCTATCAGGAACAATGAAATTATGCAATTTTCAGCCAAATGGATGGAACTAGAAAAGCTCCTCCTGAGTGAACTAACCCAGAATCAGAAGGACACATATGGCATCTATTCACTTATAGTAGGATTTTAGCTATATAGTAGAAGGTATCGATACTACAACTAACACACCAAAGGGAACTTGGACATAGACTTCTTATTTTTAATTTTTAATTTTTATTTATTTTTTATATATTAGTTATATTTTTTCTATTTTTTAGTCTTTTATCTATTGTATGCTTATTGGTTTGTTTATTTAGTAGTTCTCTATCCCAGGCAACGAGACACTTTTCACTGATGGTACTGCTTCATAGATTCCCCAATGAATGAAGAGGCTCTTGGCCCTCATACGACCTCTCAACTGAGATGAGGTACTGTTATATAAGGACACCCCACCCCAGAGAAATGGGATGGAAGGGTTAGGAGGTAAAGAAAAAAAATGAAATGTGATGTTTCGGCCTTTTACTACTAATTGTCATAAACTGTTTAGGATAATTAAGAAATGCAAACTAATGGTTATGCAAGCCGGTCATTCTGTTAGGTACTATGACAGCCTATTATAGTTACTTGCTAAGCTAATCAGAAATAAACCTGCTAAGAGACAAGCAACATCTGCTTACCCTAATATGAGAGATAGATAGGGCCTCTTCTAAAACCTCAAGAGATCTGCAGAATATGGCATTCAAAGATGTTTTCGTAACTTTAGATTTTTTAATATCAAGACATATCAACTCCTGACAGCACCCCCTATTCTCCTCCAAGTAGAAGATGAGCATCGAAGAATCTCCAGTGGAAGATGATTGAATTAGTCACAAGCCTATCTCTTGGTAGGAAAAGCCCCTTGCTCCAACTGTAGACAGAATGCTGTCCAAAAGGACAAAACCTGGAAGCAGGTAAGTCGACAGCCTAGCTCTGCCAAGACAGGGTAGGTAAGTCCTTCATAACCCCTGCTCTACAATCAATGTCTGTCAGAGAAACGGGGCCAAATGACTGAAGATCGATGCTGTAATGTATGGAGAGAAAATGGGAACTGTCCAGGCAGCCACTGGTATGTCATTTCTGAAGCTGCAGGCCCTGCACTTCCTATAAAATCAGATATATTTATCCCTCTCAGGTCTCTGAGGTGATTGAAGAACAGATGGCTAGAGTCTCATAATTAAATTTTGAGTTGTTTAGGAGTCAAGAGAGTGTTATACATCTAAGAAGATACTTTTAAAATTGTGTTGCACATTAGTATGAGTGTTGAGTCAGATATAGAACTTTAAACTCATGGAGATGTTTAGATAGTAGAATTTTAAAGTCAGGTACCAAATACATATGGACTGGTCATTGGGAATGTACGTTAAGCCATATAACCCTCATAACTGTGACTTAATTACCTCTGTTGTACTGTATTATATTTATTATTATAAGAGAAAGAGCCATTTGTTGGACTGAAAGGGGAAACTGTAGGGGGAAATAAGATATACCTTAAACTTAAAAGAAAAAAAAAGGGAAGAGGATGGGGAGTTGAGGGTGGGAGGGTGGGACTGGAGGGGGAATAGGAAAGGGACTGCGATTGAGATGTAACTTGAAGAAATAAAAAATAAAGGAAAAAAAATCATGCATTTAGATTCCCAGTGCTGGGCAGTCACAGATGGACAAGTCCCTGGAGCTCACTGACCAGATAGCCTAGACTACCTGGCAATTTCCAGGACAATGTGAGACCCACTCTCAAACAAAAGTGGAAGGTGTCTGAGGGCTGTCAGCCCAGGTTGTCGTCTGACCTCCACATTTATGAGCAAACATGTGCATTCCCCATAAACACATATACCCTCAGACATGCACACATACAAATACCTATAGCACTGAATTAAAATTCAAAATGAAAGTTTGGGACATAGCAGGACCACCTGAACATTAAATGCAAATTAACAAAATTGTTAATCCGGGGGTGGGGGGGTACTAAATTAAGGAAATCTAACTTCAAAGAACAGGCATGACACTATGATGGAGACAGGCATTTAAGAAATATTCTGGCAAAGAAAATAAGTCTTGGCTCTTAGACAAACAATCAAAAAAAGGTTTAGTATTCACATACCATTTATTATGTGGTAGGTGCTACAATCAGCCTTTTTACGCAGCTCATTCAGAGCTCAAGACTATGCTATGAGGTAGGTACTATTTTTAGACCACTTCTCTGACAGTGTCAGAGGGGTATACCCACAGAAGCAGTTCAGAAAGTCGTATTAATGCCTTTGTCAGATCTTTTTCCCATTTGCCCGTGATTTAGAAGACAGGGTCTATGGTGGTAAGGCTACAGAAACTGGTATGATCTTTACTTTTCTGTATTATCCTGGTACCGACCGTTGGTAAAAATGTCATTGCCAGTGGCCTAGTGCATTTGCAAAGGCCTCCTAATGTGCACCCATAGCACATGTTATAGAGTGTGAATAAGGTAGCAACTGTTTATAGACAGAATACCTGTGGCATGCAGGCAAACTTATATGAGTCCACTATTCTAAAACTAGACAAATCTTACTAGCAAACACATGGGCTTGAGTTTAGGGTCAGTAACATTTTGAATATACACTGCTTGGTTTTATAATAGCTTATAGATTGTTTTACAAGTCTCACCATGATGCTTGCTGTAGCCTTATAGCTACTTAATCTCGTTTATAATTTGATGGTATGATCATGTTAAGAAGTGTCAGCAGTTGAGTTTTGGAAGAATATTGAAAAATCCTTCAAGGTTTCTATAGAAGCATAACTTTCAAACTGTAAAGCAATATATCAAAGCTTTCTTTTTAAGAACTATTGTTGTTTTAAATCTTTCTTATTTCTATGTGTATGTACCTTAGACCACGTACATGCAAAGACCTACCGATTTCCAGGCAGTTGTAATCCAAAATTTGGGTGCTAAGAACTGAATTCAAGTCCTCTCCAAGACCACTAAGCACTCTTAATCACTGAATCACCTCTCCAACCCCAGAACTATAAGCAAAGATTTCTTGATGCTTTAAAATCAAAATATGAGAAAGCATGACTTACAAATCTGTAAGCCTAATTTCAAATTTTTGTGCTCATTGTTGGTTCCACTAAAGTCAGTGACCTCCTCAAAGTGCTGAAGTGAAAAATCTAATTTTATCCAGAGGTGACCTGTTTCCAAACACCATTTTGGAGTCTCCTGTGCTTTCTATCGGCTTGGGAGTTGGCTATATTGTTCTTCAACTTCCCATTGCTCCTTTCAACTCTGCTGCTCTATCCAGCCTCTGGGACCCACTTGGGGGCCATGGTAGCCTGCATCATGGGTTGGAGTCATCTGGGGTCATCCTCTTTGTTCTTCTGGGAAAGACGACAGGGATGGCAGATTAAGCCAGCCTCTGTCTATAGAAGAATCTAGTCTGACATTTATGACTTCTGGGGTAGAAAAAGCCCAGGGCACAGAGAATATGCACATGTGCGGGACTTCTAACAAAAGTGCAGTTGTTAGAGCAATTCTTATGACAGTGTCCACAAACCCCAGACAGTTTTGTCATCCAAGAAGGTGACAGAAAATGGCTCTCAAGACAGAGGTCACCTCCTCCCCTCCCTTCAGCATCTGGCCCATCAGTTCTCTAAGCGTTCTGGTGGCAAGAACAGCTCGTGACAGCAGCAGGGAATATCTGGGAAGCTTCTGGAACTTACCATGAGGCAGGTGAGGGGTGGAGGGGCCACCAACCCCTCCCAACTGTAAGTGGTCCCTCTCCACAACCCCCAGGGAGAATACACAATGCTTGTGTAAACAAAGATTTTTCTGGAAAAGTCTGCATTACTGGAACAGGGCTCTGTGTTCCTCTGTAGCTATACAAGTGCTGATTAATTGCATAATATTCTACTCTTAGCTGGTGCTGCCTTCCCTTCCGGGCCTTAGACTGAAAAACCCAACAGCTGCTTCGCTTGGCTCCAGGCATTTATGACTTTATTCTGAACAAATCTTGAACATTCTCATTTGATTGTCCCCAACTCAACTTTGCAACTCAAAATTTGTTTTAGATTTTACGGTTCTTTTTTCAACCCCCTAACCTCTCTTTTTCTTTTCTTTTATTATTTTTTTCTTTCCCTTCCCCTTTTCCCAGCTGTGGTTTTGGAATTTGAGTAGATTTTAGACTGAAGCAGATTTTGTGATGGCAAAGAAAGGAAGTCTGCAAAAGGGAAAGGAAGAGGGGATAGCAGAGGAGCTAGGCAAGGGCAGTTTGCTAACTCTCCATGGCCCCTAAGAATAAGCTAAAACCTAATACTATATAAATATTGAAGTACACAGTAGAGGCAAAATATTCAGTAAACACTTGCTGTGAATGGAGGCATTAGGGGAGGCTTAGGCCCCGCCTGAATTCCCATGAAATTTGTAAATATTTCTTTCATTTGTTCTCCGTTTACAATTAGTTGCAGTCAAACTGATCAAAGCCAGAGGGGCCTGTTGCCTGTGAACCCGCATCCCTCACAATGACATCCACAAAGCAGAATGAAATATGGAATATCGGGTTTCCACGGATGCATGAACTTGTAAAAAATCTGAAAGAATAGGAGGCTTTTCACACTGAGTAATGTGAAACATTTGGTGCAGATTGGAGGCCTGTGAAGAGGGAAAGAAAGTCCCCAGATGCTGGCCGAGAACACACGAGGGGCTTCCCTGGGCATCCAGAGGCTCCCAGATGTGCACCGGACCTGGGGCAGAAGTCCCTCAGCTGGAAGGGGCTCAGGCACCATGTTTTACCCAGGATGAGAGTCGGCCAGAGTGTTCTGCTGGCCCACACTCCCTCCAGCTCCCTCTCTGAGCTTCTGCATTGATGAGCCACTATGAACCCAACTCCAGCAGGCATTTCCAATGTCTTTCAACTCATGCATTTACAAGTGTTTACAAGCAGCCAGGTGCTGGAGTTAACTGAGCAAGCACAAATCATGTGTCACAAAACAACTTTCAGTCAACAAAAGCCACACACTCAGGGGGTCCCATAAGAGCACATAGCTGGGTGACACTGTGACCATCTCAATCTGGGACGTGTTTGCAAAGTGCTGAAACTGCCTAGAGTCACATTTCTCAGTGTTTACTCTGTTGTTGAGTAACACAGAGCTGTGATTGGGTAAGTACGGGCAGCTCATGCTTTACAAAGTGAATACAGAAGGCACACCACCATAGGGCCTCAAAGACCACATGGTGACTCCTTCCCTTCCCCCTCTCTCTTTCCTCCTTGCTTTTTCTCTGTCATCTGGAGCTGGTCCCTCCTGTCTGGCTAATTTGGGGTGTTGTCATTATTCCTTGTTTCTTGTGCTCTTCCCAGGTGTCAGGTCATCATGTCAGGAACTGGAAAGGGAATGTGGAGGCTTAATCAAGTTTATGTCCTTCCACCTCCACCAGTGCATGAGGCGATGTCCCTTCCATCAACTAAGAAACCAAGCAGCCAGCCGCTAGCACTGCTAGGATCATAGAGGTCATTCACAAAAGACCATCCACTACTGGCAGTGGCTCTGCACGCTCTGCTCCCTACAAAAAGGAAAAACTGCCCTCCCTCCTCTTACTATCCAGCCCTCCCCTCACTCAGAGGGGCTCCCTTCAGACTTTTCTCTTTCCCATATTTTTGAGGTGGACACACTTTGTTCAGAATATATTCTAGAACCAAAACAAGAAAGAAGAGAAACACCAAAACTCACAGATTAGGGAATGGATAGTTGGGAATGTTGAAAATCAGAAGGAGGCTGAGAGGGATGGATGTGAAGGAAGGACAGATAGGGCCTAAGGGCTCAGAGGAAGAGCACTTGCCCAGCTTCCATAAGACCTTTCAAGAAAACTTTGAGGAGAAGGGGAAAGGGAGGGAGGAGGAAAGAGGAATGATTGGGCGAGAGAAGGAGGGGAAGAGGGAAAGGAGCAAAGAAAAGGGGGCAAAGGAAATGGAGAGGAGAGGAAAGAAGAGAAGGGAGGGTAGAAGAAAGGGGAGGATAGAGGACAGGGGAAAGGAGAATGAAAAGGAAGAATTGTACAAACACCTTCTCCACCCCTCACCCCTCCAGTTGTCCACCCTCATTCACTCAGTAGAAGCATAGAGGAAGATCCAGTAGCCTGTACAAACAGCAGATGACCTCGGAGGTGCGGAGAGGTCACCTTTGAACTGAAAGCTACTGTGTGACATGAAGTTCTCCTTTCAGGGGAAGTTTACCAAAGCATGCACAGATACTGCCCTGGTAGTGGACTGGCAGCTCTCCTGGCTTCAGAGGATGGATAGAAACAATCCTCGGTGCTAGAAGGTGCCCATTGAGTGGAATGGGAAGAAACATAGTGTGACCTGGGGTGGAAGTCTTCAACCAGAAAGTGGGAACATCCCAAAGTCTTTAAGGTTCCTGGACAGAGAGGGGGAAGTTTTCTATAGTCAACAGAGTCTTCAAAGGCACATGGAACAAGGAGTTGGGCTACAATCACATGGCCACAAACCATTTAAAATATCAGGAGTTGGGATCAAGTGAATGAGGGCTGGTAGCCTGGCAGAGTGGTGTGGGCAACAGAAAACTGTAAGTGCAGGTTCTGCTGCAACCAAAGTGGGGCTTGGTGAATTCAGTCTACTCAAATGGATATCTTCACCAGGATGTGGGTAGCTCCAGATTCACTGAGCATTGCCATCCAGTCCTCTGTAGGCAAGAGAAATTGCTATTGCAACTGTTTTTTTTTTTTTTAATGATTCTCCAACATCCTTCCAAGAAAACAATTATGGACATACCCCGGAATCTAACAGTGTTGGTTGCAAATTACTACTCTTATAAGAGGACATCACAATGGACTGCTGGTAACGGACAGTGTTTAGCACTCAAACATGTAACCCTAAGCATGTATGTTTAATCATCTCTGTTTGATTTATAACCATGGGGTTATATTAGGAAATATACTTTCTATAAAAATATCCTGAATCATCAGAGAAATGCAACTCACGACAACTCTGAGATTCCATCTCACACTTGTCAGAATGGTTAAGATCAAAAGCTCATATGACAGCACATGCTGGCTAGGGTGTGGAGAAAGGGGAACCCTCCTCCATTGCTGGTGGGAATGCAGGCTTGTGCAACCACTATGGAGGTCAGTCTAGCCATATCTTAGAAAACTTGGAATAGCTCTGCCTCGGGACCCAGCCATACCACTTCTGGGTATACATCCAAATGACTCCCCACCGAATCACATGAAGTTTCCTCATCTGTGTTCATAGCAGCCTTATTTGTAATAGCTAGAAACTGGAAACAACCCAGATGTCCCTCAACTGAAGAATGGATTAAAAAACTGTGGTACATCTACACAATGGAATACTACTTAGCTCTCAGAAACAAGAAAATTATGCAATTTGCATCCAAATGGATGGAACTAGAGAAGCTCATCCTGAGTGAGCTAACCCAGACTCAGAAAGATGTACATGGCATCTATTCACTTATAGTAGGATTTTAGCTATATAATACAGGATATCTATACTACAACCAATGCACCAAAGGGAACATGGACATAGACTTTTTTTGATTGTTTATTTTCTCTTCCTGTCAATGAGATACTTTTCCCTGGTGGTACTGCCTTGTAGGCCCCCAGTGTACGAGGAGGCTCTTGGCTCTCATATGACTTCTGGACTGGGGTGGAGGACTGTTATGTAGGGACACTCCACTCCAGAGGAGTGGGATGGAAGGGGAAAGAGGAATGATTGGGCGAGAGAAGGAGGGGAAGAGGGAAAGGAGCAAAGAAAAGGGGGCAAAGGAAATGGAGAGGAGAGGAAAGAAGGAGGGTAGAAGAAAGGGGAGGATAGAGGACAGGGGAAAGGAGAATGAAAAGGAAGAATTGTACAAACACCTTCTCCACCCCTCACCCCTCCAGTTGTCCACCCTCATTATATATATATATATATTAGGAAATACTATTTTCCTAATACCTTGTTTTATTCAGCATTATATTTGTCTAGTTGGTCCTTGCTGATGTACATAAATGCTCCTTCATATTTGTGCCTGTGTAGCATTCTAATGTATGACTAAAGCACAAATTTTCATTTATAGGTATTTGTGTACATATACATGTATGTATCATGCATGTATTGCATCCATATATGTAAGCCACATGTGTGCAGATTTCACAGAGGTCAGAAGAGATTGTTAAATATTCTAAAGATGGAATTAACAGGCAGTCATGAGTTATCTACCATGAGTGCTGGAAACTGGCATCAGATTCTTTAGTACAGTACATGCTTCTGGCTGCTGAGCCATCTCTCTAACCTCAACACATTTTTATTGATAAAAACAAATATTTACATATTATATGTAATTGATGTATATGATGTATAAATATGTTACATGGTTTAAGAGTTCATCCATCTCCAGTCTCAGTTAATTCCAAATGTTGAATAGTAACTGATGTGAAATGGTAGGTTTTAATTTGTATATTTCTGGCTAATGAAAAATGGAGTCTCTAAAAGTAATTTCATTTGGCCATTTTTTCCTATCATGTTATTTCCCTTGCTTGTTGATAAGTAGTAGCTTATTTATTCAGATAACACTTCCTTCTATTGTTGTTATTTGTTTGTGTTGGGTTTGTGGTTTTTAAGTTTTGAGACAGGGTCTCTACAAAACCCAAGCCAGCCTCAAACTCAGTCCTTCTGCCTTGCCCTCCTGAGTTCTGGGTAATAGGCCTGCAACACTACACCTGGCTTTATGGTACTTCCAGTGAACAGAAATTCTAACTGTAGACTATACCAATCAACATTTCCTCTTTTGAGTCAGGCTTGCTTAGTCTTTACATACCCTTATGTTGTGAGAACACTCATCCTTTTAATCTCAATACATGTTATAATCTTGCCTGCCCATTAGGTTCTGAGATTATCACGCATTTAATCTCAACACATGTTATAACCTTACCTGTCCATTAGGACCCTTAACAAACAACCTTTAGTTTTTTGCAGAGGTATACCTGCATGTGGAGACCTGAAGCTGATGACAGACATCGTCCCATAATCTCCACTTCACTTACTGAGGCACGGTCTCTCACTGAACCTGGAGCTTGCTAATTGTGTTGAGTCTAGATAGCCAGATTGCTCCAGCAATTCCCCATCTCTGTCTCCCAAGTATCGGGATTTCAGGTCACAATGAGGCCTACCCAGCTTTTTACATAGGTCCTGGGTTCCAGACTCCTCCCCTCAACTTTTGAACAGCAAGAGTTTCATCCATCGAACCATCTCCCCAATCCAAAATGTATTTCTTAGTATGAGAGAGAGCATTGTGTCCTTTATTTTCCAGCGGAAAACCAATTTTCTCCATGCACTCTTTGATTGATTGTTTGTTTAAGTGCATGCAGAGCAAGGAGAACGGGCATCCATTGCTGATGTGAGTGCAAATTTGTACAGCCACTATGAAAATCAGTGGGTCAGTTCCTCAACAAAATGAGAATTGACCTACCTCAAGATCCAGCTATTCCGCTCTTGGGCATATACCAAAAGGTCACTTCATCACAAAGACACTTGCCCAACCATGTCTATTGCTTCTCTACTTGTAATAGCCATAAATTGAAAACAACCTAGATGTTCCTCAACAGAAGAGTGGACAAAGAAAATGCACATTTACACATAGTGTAGTAGTACTCAGCCATCAAAAATAAAATAAAATAAAATCATGAAATTTGCAGGTAAATGAATAGAACTAGAAACAAAAAGCATCCAATGTGAGTTAACCATGGCCCAGAATAAAACAAATAAGGTATGTATTCACTTATGTGTGAATATTAGCTGTTAAGTCCATGATAACCAAGCTACACTCTATTGAACACAGAGGTTAGATAGAATGAGACTTTAGGGCAGATATATCTCTCTAGGGAAGTGAAATAGGATAGGTAGTTATGGGTAGATGGGAGGGCTGAAACAGGAGGATCAAGTGAAGAGAGCAAGAAAAGAAGGGAAGAGGGAGGGAATACAGGGAGAGACAGCAGAAATTAAGGGCATTTGAGAAGTAGTATGGATACCTAATACAGTAGAACCTTCTTAAAATATGTCCATATATGAAGGCCATCTAAATGAAATTACCAAATAATGGGGGAAACAGAGCCCCTACCAGACATCTCTGATCACTAAATGAAGCTTCAAGTACTAGGATCGAGTTATATCTAATTGATTTGTTGGCCAAAGGGGTCCAATGGGAACCCCCAGACAACTCACACTGTTGCCAAGACTATAGGTTGCTCCCCACAAATTGATGGCAAGGCCCCATTGCTGAAGACAACATCTACACAACTCATTCGCTGAACATAGAGAACTTGAGCTAGTGCCTACATAGATCCTTCGCACCTACATGCCAACATTTTTGTATAAGTAGGTACTCTGTATGCCACCAAAAGAGAATTGTAAACACCAGTGTAGCTGCAAACTATCGGATATACAATGGTGTCCTGCCTGCAAGGTATGCTAATGCAATGGTGGCACAAGCTTGTGAAGGCAACCAACCAACATTTGATTTGACTGAAAGCACACTCCACAAGATGGATCCCATTATCTGACACTGGTTTGGGTGACCAAAAACCAAAGACTGGATAACGCATTGACCTATGGTAAAACCAAATAGTACTATTCTATTAAAAAAAAAAAGCCTACTAGCCATAAAATGACTCTTATGTTTTCTGCTATAATTATAGATCAATGCATTACTCAGCCATCATCAGAGAAGCTTCCTCCTGCAGCATATGGGAACAAATATAGATACTCACAGTCAGATATTATGCAAACAGTGAGATACTTTGGAACATTCACCCTTAAATGAGATGTCTCTACCAAGTGCCACCCCTCAGGGCTCAGGGAACCCCAGCGAAGAGGAGGCGGAAAGAGTGTAAGAGCCAGAGGCGATGGAGGACACAGGTAAATACGGTCCTTTAAATCAATATGATCAATGTACATATAAACTCACAGAGACTGAGGCAGCATGCACAGGGCCTGCACAGGTTTGTGCCAGTTGGGGTCTTAGAGCTACAAGGAGAAGCAGACACACACCCCAATCCCTAAGCCAGAAATTAGCTCCAACTAAAAACCATTTGCAAATGAAAATTTGGTTTCCTCCAGGGAAATCTCACTGGGGAAACAAACTACTCTGAAGCCTAAGCTGTATGCACAGCGGTAGATGGCCAACAGAAAATGAACTCAGTGGAATCTTTGGAGATTCTTTGTCTCATAATTTTATATCAGGGTTCTTACTTTTTTATCTTATTATTTTATATTTGTTTTTTGTTTTGTTTATATTTTTCTTCTCTCTCTTTACCCTACAGTACCTTGGCAAATTATATTATGGTTTCAATTTAGTGTTTTTATGGGATTCCTTGGTGAACAAGAGGATCTGTTTCTTGCTCTTTCTCTTGAGCTCTTTTCCTTCTCTTTGTTTGTTTTGTCTAATTCCATGCATTAGTTTTTGTTATTTTATTTTATTTTATTATTATCCCAGAGAAGCCGGTTTGTTTTCTAATGAGAGACAGAAAAGGGGGTGGATCCAAATTAGAGAGAGGTGAGGGGGAGCTGGGAGGAGTAAAGGTAGGAGAAACTGTAATCAGGCTATATTATGTGAAAAAAATCTATTTTTAATAAAAGGAAAAATATATTCTTCTCTTCTGCTGGGTCAAATAATCAAAGTTAAACACATTCAAAGTTTCTCATCTCTCCATCTGTTCAAGTACTCTATCTCCACCTTGGAATCATGGCTAGATGGAGAAACAATCTGAGCGAAATAGTGGAAGCAAATAAAGAGGGGTATGTCCATAGGTAGACTCTTCTTACTTTGTGGGGATCAGGAACCGGGGAAAGGGGGGTGAGTGGCAATGGAGTCCACAGCAGAATCCCAGGAATCAGACTCTGGAGACCAGACTCAAGGTGCAGATCTAACTTCATTGTTCAGTGCATAAGACTTCATTTGATTGAAAGTCCAATCAGATCATCCCATGCTGCTCTCAAACACCCATAGCAATCAGTCAGGTTGGTGTAGCTGTGAGGAACTGTGGGGAGCAAGGTTACCTCAGGAGACTCCCATAAAGAAGGGGGAAGCAGCCACAGTCCTAGCCTCAGATCCATTTTGAGACGTCACTAGTCCTAGGAGTCCCTAGTAGATGGATCAACACTGTGTGCAGTGGGTCAGGATCGCTCCAGGAGCGGTAGGAGCCCCTGACGCCTCATTCATCATTCCTTATGAGCCTCCATAAGCCCTCTCTCGACACTCCCCACATTACTTTCTCAATTTGAAGACTGAGTGAACAATCACCCGTTCTTCAAATGCTGCTTCTGCCTCATTCTCTGTGAAGTCGCCGTCACTTGGCTCTCCCTGGGGCTGTTCACTGTTTTTACTTCATGCTGCAGTATAAATAACTGATTCTGCTCTGTCTTCCAGTGTGTTCATTTTCTCATATGCTGTCTAGTCTGTTTTGTTTTTACATCAACCTGTCGTGTTAATTTCAGTCTTGTATTTAAATTTTCCCTTTTGTTTCCCAGTCTTTGCCAACTTTTGCCATGTATATGAGCTTCTCTCTCTCTCTCTCCCCCTCTCTCCCCTACCCTAGCATGTGAAAGCTTTTGTGGGTGTATTTCTTTGTCTGGAAGTGCTTGGTAGGAAACCCAGGCCTTGAATTTACTAGACAGATGCTTTATCCCTGAGTTACAGCCCTAACCCATGTTTTCTTTTAAATAAATTAATACACTAATTTTAGTTGATGTGTACACAGAATAACTCCAATAATGTACATATATTTTACTTTGTTATTTTGTTTTAGTTTGTATACCTTATCATTTTTATAGCATGTTGGACACTTCAAAAGAAAAAGTAATAGAGGTTGTAAGTTCCTCAGGATGCCATTGTCACCCTCAAGAGAAGAATACATTTTGTAGTTCTACAAGGAAAAGAGCACCATAGTGCAGACAGGATTCAGCTGCTTAGAACTCCAGCCTTGTGTCTCCAGGTCCTACTCCTAGGACCTAGTCCTTGAGGTCTTAACTAAAAGCTCAAGATATTTACCATGTAACCTCCTTTCTACATTTTTATGTTTTGACTCCCTTTCCTTTCCTCCCTCCACACCTTCCCATATAGACCTCCTTGCTCTCTTTCAAATGCATGGCCTCTTTTTCCATTGCTGCTACATGCATATATCTACAAGAATATGTATATGCACATCTATTCCTAAATATAACCTGCTTCAGTCTGTATAATGTCATCTGTATGCATGTTTTCAGGGCTGATCATTTGGTATTTGATAGCAAATTGGTGTGCTCTTCCCTGAGGAGGACTGTTTCTTCCACTCTCAGCCTCCCTTGTCTTCCTGTAGTTCTTTGTGTAGGCTTTTCCCCATTCACAGCAACATGTCTGTTGGTGCCACCCTTGTGTAGCTCATACTTAAGAGTCATGTTGGTGAGCCTTTCTGGGTGTAGCTTCTGACATTCCTAGGAAACACAATCTCACAGCAAACTCCTGATCCTCTGGTTCTTACAGTCTTCCCATCCCCTCTAGGCCCCTGCCCAATAGCCACGAGACTACCCCAAGTTTCAGTCAGCTTCAAGACCTCTCAGATGAAAAACAATTCTCCAATGCTGAGCCTACTCCTCTTGTGGCTTCTTTCCAATTCCAGATTTCAGTTCTGAAAGTTCCTATTACCTTCAAACTTTTTGTGCTTTTAGCAGCCATTGTGTCCAGCTTTTCTGTAAGGCTTGATCTGAGGTCTGGTCACCTGTCACTAGATGTGAGAGTCTGACACCTCAGTTGTTGTCCTCATATAAATGCTATGTCTTAAAAATTGTTTTCAACTGCTATGGTTGCACAGACCTGTGATTAGTTTCATTAAATTTTTATATGGGCATAGTTATGTAACTCATCATATTTCCAGCCACTTATTTATGGATTCATTGTGGTTTCCTTATAGAACCTGACTTTGTTTACTATGTGTGGGTTATAGTACTCTTTCTTCCTATCTAATGTCTATATAAGCTTAATGTATTTTGGTTGTGAGCCTAGCCTTTAACGGCTGAGCCATCTCTCCAGCCCAAGCTTAATGTATTTTGTACACACCTTGGTTAGGAATTTCAACACAAATTAATGGAGCGATGATAAGATGACTTTGTCTCATTCATAATCTTAAAGATAATATTTTTATCACATTCCTTGATGTTAAAATGTATTATAAAAGTATTTCATCAAAACAACATGGTACTAGCACAAAAATAGACACATAGTCCAATAGAACAGACCACCAGACTCTACAAAGATGTTAAGCACACGGAATGAGAAACAGATGGAGTAGGGAAAGCAGAGTTATACCTATAGAAGAACAAACTTGGAGACTCTCTAATACCAAATATAAAAATCAACACACAATAAATTAAAGAAGTGTAAAACGTCCTGAAGAAAGCCAGGAGAGAAAGTTCCCATGGCATCAGTGTAGTGCGTGCTTATGGGATGGGAGTCCAAAACCAAAGGCAACAAAAACAGAAGTGTGGAAATGGAGCTGCGTCTAAAATTATTGTGCACTACAAAGAAAGGAGTTGGCAAGAGACTGGTCACACAGCCAAAGGAAATGTTACAAATACCTGATAAGAAGGCAACAAATAACCAGGGTTGGTAGCACATGACTTTAATCCCAGCACTCACTTGAGAGACCGTGGTAGGAGAATCTGTGTGAGTTCTTCCATCCTGGGCTACAGAATGAGTTCCAGGACAGCCAGGGCTACATAGTGAGACTCTGTCTTGAAAAAAACAAAAACAAAACAAAAAGGCAGCAAGTACTCAAAGTACTCTAGAATGGGAAAACAAATAGGAAAAAATGAGTTTGGTTTTTGGCTTTGGTTTTGTTTCTCTTTTGATCAAAGGATTAGTCTCAGAAGATAACACACAAACAAATGGTCAACAGGTTTAACAGGTTTATTTTTTTAAATGAGCCAATGAGATGGTTCAGGAGGCAAAGTCTGGCAAGCTGAGATCAATCCCCAAATCCATTTCAAAACTAGAAGTAAAAAACTGACTCCACAAAATTGTCCTCTGCACCCCTGCATGCATGCTGTGGAATGTTCACACACATGCATACACACAATAATTTTCTTTCAGTTTTAAAAATGGCCAACATTATTAACCATCAAATAAATGTAAGTTAAAGGCACAACTAAACATCACCTTACATCTGTTAGAATGACTGCATCAGAAAAGCAAAAGTAACAAATGCAGAAGAAGATATGGAGAAAAGGAAATAACTTTTTTTATTGCTTCCACTCATGTGTGTGGATTCATTTTGTCTGAGATGGGACCTGAAGCTCTGCATTTCTAGTACGTTTTCAGTTAATGATGTGGCTGCAGTTTGAGGAGCAAGAAAGCAGAGTCCCCTCACAATAGCCACAAACAATATAAAATACCTGGGAGTAACTCTAACCAAGCAAGTAAGGACCTGTACAACAAGAACTTCAAGCCCTTGAAGAAAGAAATGGAAGAGGCCTTTAGAAGATGGAAAGATCTGCCATGCTCATGGATAGGTAGGATCAACATAATAAAAATGGCCATCCTACCAAAAGAAATATACAGATTCAATGCAATTCCTATCAAAATACCAACACAACTCTTTATAGACCTGGAAAAAGCTATTCTCAATTTCATATGGAACAACAAAAAACACAGAATAGCTAAATCAATCCTGTACAATAAAAAAACATCTGGAGGTATCATCATCCCAGATTTCAAACTGTACTACAGAGAAATAGTAGTAAAAACAGCATGGTACTGGTAAAGAAACAGACCAGTGGATCAATGGAATCGAATTGAAGACCCAGAAATGAACCCACACACCTATGGTCACCTAATTTTTGACAAAGAAGCCAAAACCACACAATGGAAAAAGGACAGCATCTTCAACAAATGGTGCTGGTCCAACTGGATGTCCATTTGTAAAAGAATGAAATTAGACCCATACTTATCACCTTGTACAAAACTTAAATCCAAGTGGATCAAAGACCTTAACATAAGGCCGGTCACACTAAATCTACTAGAAGAAAAAGTGGGAGAAACCCTCGAACTCATTGGCACAGGTGAAACTTCCTGAACAGAACACCAACAGCTCAGGACCTAAGATCAACAATCAATAAATGGGACCTCATGAAACTGAAAAGCTTCTGTAAGGCAAAAGATACTGTCATTCGAACAAAACGGCAGCCTACAGATTGGGAAAAAATCTTACCAACCCCACATCTGACAAAGGGCTAATATCCAAAATTTACAAAGAACTCAAGAAATTAAATGCCAAGAAACCAAATAATCCAATTCAAAAATTGGGAAAAGAGCTAAACAGAGAATTCACAAAGGAAGAATTCCTAAAGGCTGAGAGACACTTGAAGTAATGCTCAGCATCCTTAATCATCAGAGAAATGCAACTCAAGACGACTCTGAGGTTCCATCTCACACCTGTCAGAATGGCTAGGATCAAAAACTCAAATGACAGCACATGCTGGTGAGGGTGTGGAGAAAGGGGAACCCTCCTCCATTGCTGGTGGGAGTGCAGGCTTGTGCAACCACTATGGAGGTCAGTCTGGCCATATCTTAGAAAACTTGGAATAGCTCTGCCTCGGGACCCAGCCATACCACTTTTGGGTATACACCCAAATGACTCCCCACCGAATCACAAGGAAGTTTCCTCATCTGTGTTCATAGCAGCCTTATTTGTAATAGCTAGAAACTGGAAACAACCCAGATGTCCCTCAACTGAAGAATGGATTAAAAAACTGTGGTACATCTACACAATGGAATACTACTCAGCTATCAGACACAAGGAAATTATGCAATTTGCATCCAAATGGATGGAACTAGAGAAGCTCATCCTGAGTGAGCTAACCCAGACTCAGAAGGATGCACATGGCATCTATTCACTTATAGTAGGATTTTAGCTATATAGTAGAGGATATCTGTACGACAACCAACGCACCAAAGGGAACATGGACATAGACTTTTGTTGTTGTTGTTGTTGTTGTTTTGTTGTGTTGTGTTGTGTTTTCTTTTGTTTTGTTTTCTCTCCCTGTCAATGAGACACTTTTCCCTGGTGGTACTGCCTTGTAGGCCCCCAGAGTATGAGGAGGCTCTTGGCCCTCATATGACTTCTGAACTGGGGCGGGGGACTGTTATGTAGGGACACTCCACTGCAGAGGAGTGGGATGGAAGGGTTAGGGGGTAGAGGGTGGGAGGGCGGGACTGGGAAGGGTGGAAAGAGGACATTATGAGGGAGATGTAACCTGAAGCAATAAATAAAAAAATGTATATATAAAAAAAGAAAGCAGAGTTCCTTCCTCAAGGTGGCACTGAGCTCACTGTGGAGCAGTCTACTGTCAACTATGGGTTATTTGAGCTTATTAGATCAAATGTCTTTTCATCCTAAATCTGACAGCCTATTCAAGATCACTCCTACGATACCCTCAGTCTCTGCCCAGACTTTTGCTTACTTCCTCAGTTTACTTATTGTCTGTGTCTTTTCTCCTCCATCCTCATACTTTTCTCATCACATGATTCTCTGGGTTCGTAAAATAAGTGAGCATATGAAGCTAGGTCTTCTAACAAATTCCTTAACATCATATCCCAGCTACTGGCTTCTCCTTGGTCTGGAAGATAAGTTTTAGCCAACTCTGAAGTTTTCTGGGTGTTGTGGGTGGCGATTTCAGACAGCAGATAGACCTGGGCATGCATGCTAGCATATCTGGCCAAGTACCACCACCCCATAGATAGATATGTGACTTAGTAGATTCCTGCCCACCCTATAAGCTTAAGATTTCAGAGAAATGAAATTAGTTCTTTTCCTCACATGAAAGCTTGCACCTGCTCTGCCTAGGTCCTGGCTATTTTGAATACCCCTGGCATACACACCTACCCCACCATCACCCCAATTTGGGGTGATCCTTTTCACGGTCCGGTGTCATCCTGGCTGAGCCACAGCTGACCCGGAGTTATCCTTTTCATTAGCAACAACTATCATTTGGCTTCTGCTTCTGGGGAGTATATTAAGATGGTTCCTTTTGGTCAGTGTAGTTAAGAGCATCTTTGGTTATGGAACAAGAAAGGTATGAGCTCCTCATTGGAAGAACCCAGCAAGTCTTTAAGGAAAGCGGGAACCCCAGCCATAGTCACTTCACGACTGTGAGATCTTCATCAGTTTCTTGATTCCTCAGAACTTTATTTTCCTTGTTTAGAAAGTGCTGTCAATCACACCTACCCTCATAGAACCATTACAAATGTTGCATGAGTCATTCATGAGGTCTCCATAGAGTACTTAACACTGGCTCCATAAAGATTAACAACCTAAATCAGAAGCTTAAATCAATCCTATCTGAATCTATAGATTTTTAAAAATTCTAATAGAGACCAATAGCAGACGGTGCATATGGCCTGTGTCTCATCTTTATAAATCTTCGAACCACGCTGTTGGATTTCTCTGTTATCATCCTACTATTCTATCCAACCAAACAATAAATAAATGAATGAATAAAGAGAGAACCTTTCCCCATAGAAGAAATAAAAGCCTCCTCTGTCTTCAGTTTATGCTAACACCAGTCAGGCATGAAATCACCCAGGTAGATAGCACTCTCCCTTATAGTTTTATGTCTCTTTCTAAGCCTTGAGAGTCAGTCACCGCAGAGACATAGAGGAAGCAGATAAACCTACTCTGACTTTGGAAGAAAATGATGAGGAATACCAGAAGGCATACAGTGGGAAGGCAGATAGAAGCAGGAAGGAGCATTCTGTACAACTGCTCAAATCAGAGGTTTCAGGATGAGCCTGCAGGGCATCATGAACCCCTTGGTCAACCCCTGGCTTGCTGTGGTCAAACAAACACATCAGTTAGCAAGCCAAAAACAAAAAACAATAACAAAACTCACCGATCTCATCCCAACTCCTGGGTGAAAAAAGTACAAATGCATAGGTTTTATGAAGGGTGGGATTAAGACTTGGGGTTGGATGTCCTAAGGAGTTTGTAGGCAGAAGCTGAACTTCCAGGCTTTACTGAGGTTCTGGCTGGGGCATTGTGTAGAGCTGAACGGTCTTAGCGATATTGAGTTGTTGTGGTTGTAGGCTTTTGATGGAGACAGCTATAGAGGGAGTCTGTCAGGCTGAATCAACTGGGTCACTCGTCTTCTTTTGGTGTCTAATTCTGTTTTCTGCTGAAGTTTCCGTTGTCCAGTTGTCCCTGGGTTCCTTGAATGGATGTTTTGATTCTCCTGGAAAGATAAGAACAGAGCCCTGCCCTAATCCTAACTCTGGGACAATCACCCTCTTTTTTTTTTTTTTGGGGGGGGGGG